>ML682014.1:30706690-30722201 GCA_007922195.1 Podocnemis expansa
CAGTCTTTCCTCATAGGGCTTGTGCTCTAGTCCTTTAATCATTTTGGCTGCCCTCCTCTGAACTCTCTCTAGCATGTCGCTGTCCTTTTTGTAGTGGGGAGCCCAAAACTGAACACAGTATTCTAGATGTGGCCTCACCAGTGCAGAATAGAGGGAAATGATCACATCCCTTGATCTGCTGGTAATACCTCTTTTGATGCAGCCCAGTATGCCATTGGCCTTTTTGGCAGCAAGAGCACACTGCTGACTCATATCCAGCTTCCCATCCACCATGACCCCCAGGTCCTTTTCTGCACTGCTGCTACTTAGCTGAATGTTTCCCAGCCTGTAGCAGTGCATGGGGTTTTTTTGTCCCAAATGCAGGATTTTACACTTATCCTTATTGAATCTCATAAGATTTCTATTGGCCCACTGTTCCAATTTATCTAGGTCTCCCTGAATCCTGTCCTTGCCCTCCAGCGTGTCTACCGGTCCCCCCAGCTTGCTGTCATCCACAAACTTACTGAGAGTGCAGTCTATTCCATCATCCAGTTCATTGATGAAAATGTTGAACAGAACCAGCCCCAGGACCGACCCCTGGGGCACACCACTCGTGACTGGTTGCCAGCTAGACATGGAAGCATTGATTCCTACATGCTGAAACCGTTGATCTAGCCAGTTCTCTATCCACCTTATAGTCCACCTATCCAACCCATACTTCCTTAATTTGCCAATGAGAATGCTGTGGGAAACTGTTATCAAAAGCCTTGCTAAAATCAAGGTATAGCACATCAACGGTGCTTGCTGCATCCAGAAAACCAGTCATCTGATCATAGAAGGAAATGAGATTGGTCAGGCATGATTTACCTTTGGTAAATCCATGCTGACTGTTCCTGATCACTTTATTTTCCTCTAAGTGTTTGAGGATGGATTCTTTGAGAATCTGCTCCATAATTTTTCCAGGGATTGAAGTGAGGCTGACTGGTCTGTAATTCCCCTGGTCCTCCTTTTTCCCTTTCTTGAAAATAGGCACTACATTTGCTTTTTTCCAGTCCTCTGGCACCTCCCCCGTTCTCCATGAGTTTTGAAAGATAATGGCCAGCTTGTTAGGGTATGATAACTTGCCCTTCATATCTGTGAAATCACAAAATTTGAGCTAATTAAAAAAAGTGAATTGTATGTCAGGACTCCACTGAAAGCTTTTTCTTATGGAAGAAAATAAAAAGTGGTGACTACAAGCAGTGACGGATTACCACACAGGTCTCCTGCTCAGGGGCCCCAGCTGATTTGTGGGTTCCAGGAACACCAGAACCTGTCTAGAAGTGGGGGCCATTGATGCCAGAACTGTGACCGCACCTCCTGCTCATCCTCTGCTTCCTCCTTCCCAGGCTGTCGTGGAAGTCCCTGACTCTCCACCTGCCCTGGGCGGTTCACTCTGGGAGCGGGGGACATGGTCCTGCCTTGGACAAGGGTAGGGTCCATTGCTCCCCATAGCAGCCCTGGTTCCCTGGGCAACTCTCATCATGGTCCACCTCCAGCGTCTAGCTTAGCCAGGACCTCAGAGGGAACAGGATAAGCCAGGGGCTGGGCCCCATGGTGGGGGAAGGGGACACCAAGGCTTACATCAGCCTCCCCACCACCCTGGAAGAGGCTGATGCCACTAGCAGTGGCTCTGCTTTGCAGCCTCTGCCATTGCCGCACTGAACCTGCCCAAGACTACATCTCCCTCCCTGGCCATTCTGTGTGTTCCTGGGGCCCCAGGGCATGGAGGGGTCAAAAGTTCATTGTGTCCAGAGACCCAATAAATCTTAATCCACTTCTGACCACAGGTCAGAGCTGGTGAAAAGAAACAGACTGTAATTTATTTGCGAAGTGTCAGCTATCTTCACAGTCAAGCCACATACTGTCTTTAAGTTTCATGTCCTTTTTGTGCATACTAGTGGCTAGATCAGAGGAGTGAAATTCAGAAGACAATGTTTACCTAATGTCTGGAATGACCCTCTTTTTAAAAATGTGTATCTAAATATTCCAGCTCTGCCATTGCCCTATTGTTGGGTAAATTGCTATGCTTCTGGCAATAAAACGGAGATAAAGTTCTAGCCCACCTTGGTGCAGAACTGTAAGGTTTGCTGACAAAAAAATCACGAAAATCCATGAGCATAATTGTTCTTAGTCTAGCTAATCAGAAGAGGCTCATACAGGAAACTGCACATACAACCTAGTAAAGTGCTATGTAGCCTCACTATGCTGGACTCCAGAACATACCTCCTGGATAGCACACAGGAACATCCTCTGTTTCTCCAAAGAGAACAAGATCTATTGGTTTCAAGAGGGGGAAAAAAGGGTTATATTTCACTTCCTGCCTCAGAATCGCCTTTCCTCAGACACCTTGGGTTGCAATACATCTTGCACTTCAATATAATCATAAAAACAAAGTCTTATTCCTGGGCACACTATGAGGTTTCATGAAGGTACAGCACAACCGTGAAAAAGCAGAATGCTAGCTCTTCTTAATGGACAAATCAGCTGAAATCACCTACATTTCATGGTGGCCTTCTCCCAGAATGCTCCTACAGTATTGTTACTCTATATGTCCAGTCAATGTATTACAAATCAATAAGCCTTTTCCTCTCACTAGGAAAACAACATCACTTAGATGATCTCTTCAGATTGTATCTAGTGATTTTTGTTAGAAATACAGAAACTATGCCACTTATTCAGAAACAAATCTCATTGGGTGTGTTCACACAGCAGTCTTATCTCAAAACAACAGAGGTTGTTTCGAAATAAGAAAGGCCATGTTCACATGATGCACCGTTGTTTTGAAACAACTTAAACCCCATGTGGGGATGAAACAACATTGTTTCGAAACGATTGTTTCAAAACAATGCCGTCTGAACATGTTGTTTCGAAACAACAGTGACTCGTTTCAAAATAACTGTTATCTAAACATGCTATTTCGCTTTGAGCTTTTTTCCTTAATTTTAATTAACAAACTGTTAATTCGAATTAACTTATTTCGAAATAAGGCGTTATTTCGATACACATGTATCGAAACAACTTGTATCGAAATAACCCCGTGTGTGAACATAGCCATTATGAAAACAAGATAAAATTAGAAATACATAAGGTATTTTCCTGTGTTCCAACTTAAATACAAGTTTCTTAACTTGATATTAGTATCTGGAGACTGATTTAATCATGTTAATTCATTTAGTTGAATCAATGAATTTTGCACTTAACATCTGTAATAATATAGAAACACTAATATTAATTCAATTTAACTTGCACAACTTCCATTTAAAAACGTTGAGGCCAAATCTGTCATCAGCTTCCAAAGCAGTAAGAATTCTGGATAACTACAACATGGGGTGGATTTAAACCAGTGACCTAATGTGTATTATTGTAGAAGAGTGATGCACCATTTGACATATAATCTCGGACCCGAACACAGCAGAGCACCCCCCCCGCCCCATACCCCTGCCAGTCATCTCCTTCCAACAGCTGTTTAGGCACTGTGGTGGTCTGACTTCTTTAATGATTTATCCTCTGGTCAGGTCACATAGTTTCACCCCCCCCCCATGATATTAACATGTCAAACACCACACTGATCACCACCATACCCTTCCTGCCTTCTGGGATCCTCTTCAGTCTCACTTTTCCTTCAGAGGAGTAGATTCTTCCATGGCTTCTCTGAGCAGAACCCAAAACCCACAAGACAAAAAATAATTTAAGCCACTGTGATACAGTCAGGCCAGAGGGCTACAGGAGGGTTTGACTATTTGGACACCGGGAGGAGGGTTTGCCAGGGCAAATATGTGAGCCCTAGGCGGTAGGGAAAAGATTACTACAGGCCAGTTAGAGGCACCTGGACCCAATTAAGGGCTGCTTCAGGCCTACAAAAAGGTGCTTCTGCCAGAGAGAAGCAGGGAAGGACTGAAATTGCCACTAGGCTTGAAACTGCCTCAGTCTGATGTGGTAGCAGTTCTCCACTGCCTGAGAAAAAGAATGGAGATCAGCAGGGCTGTCCTTAGGGTAGGGCGAGAGGGGCAGCTGCCGAGGGCCCTGTGCTTTGCAGGCCCTGTGGGGCCTGCACCACTGCCCCACCGCATGCCAGGGACTGGGCAAGCTGGCCAAAAGCAGTGGCCTAGTTCAGTGCTGCCAGTCCGCCCACCCCCTACCGCGCGCGCTGCTTTCATCTCTGTGCTGGAGCAGCGGGGAGGGGCCTGGAGGCAGCATGTTTGATGAAGGGGGATTTTCTCCCACAAAAGCTGATGCAATAAATATATTTGTTAGTCGTTAAGTGCCATACGACTCCTTGTTTGTTTGTTTTTTGAGCTAATTGACCTCTCAGGTGATTCCTTGCCTTGAGGGATTTTCACACCCCACTCTCCATCATATGAAACATGTAGTTCCCTGTGGGCTTCCTCTCTCTGTGTTTTTGCCTCATACTTTACCTCTTTCTTTTATATACATGTAAATATCACATATTTATTCACTGGCATAGCCTGCTAACTTTCTCCCTCTTGCTCACTCACTCACTCACACATTTCTCAAATTCTCTAATCAAATATTCATCCATTTGAGTAAGTTCTCAGTACTTAGGAGAAAAAAAGGATAGATATGTATGCAGCAGAATTCTTTCTTTTCCAATTGAGGTTATTTTAATATCCTTAATACTTCCTTATCCTTCAAGATGTGATATCATTCTAGGGGAAATTATACAACACCTTCAATGGAAAAGTTCTAACAAGTGGTAACAAGTCCTACGTACTGTACATAGATGAGGGATAGATAACTCTATCCATGCCGGTACAAAGTCATACTTACGTGTGTCTAGTAATACAACATAGGCCTTAAAATTATTTTGTTAAGTAATCTTCTTTTCCTCTGAATAGGTGTAACTAAGAAGTCAGAATCTGAATGTGGGAATTTGACTTTTAAAACTACCAAAATGTATCTCTTACCTTAAGTTATATTGTTAAGTAGTAAATAATAGCCAAGATACCTTGGTCTGGCTGAGCTCAGCATAGGACCAGAGCATGAGCAAAGGTAGCTTTAGTCAAACAACCAAAGCAGACCCAAGAATTGGGGTCAATTGTGTCTCTAACTTTAACAATTTTCTTAAATATATTCTTTTGTTCTGCATTTGGCATTTCTTTTTTCTTCAAATTCCTTCATATCATCCATAATTCTGAAATGATTACATTATCACTTCACATTTGTAGACAGCTATACTGGCTCATCTCCCATATATTGAAATGAATAGAGTTGTGCAGGAAGTAAAATGATACAGAATTTGGCCCATGGATGGCTGTGCTAAATTGAATTCTGAAATTAATGACTGTCAGGGCTGATGTGGCCGCTCTTAAGCTTTCCTTTAGCATTTGTATACTAACTGTATAAAATGCATTCCAGAGCCAGCTCAACCCACAATCAAATAAAGTAGTGGCTCGGGGTGCCACTGCCATAAGGGCACCACGGCACTGCGTCAGGGGCAGGGTGGGCTGACCCACAAGCCAGACCCACGCTCCCACCCCTCCCTGAGCCAGCCACTCTGCCCCCAGGGACGGAGCAGGTTAGCCCATGGGCTGGGCTCCGCTTTCTCACCCCATCTCTGGGCTGGCCCTCCCTGCCCCTAATGAGGAACAGCTGGCCCAGGGGAGGGAAAGGAGAGAGGAGCCCTGCCTCTGGGCTGGCCCACCTCGCCCCTGGGCTGGCTGTTTCCCGTCTGCGGGGGGGAGGAGGGAGGCAAGCCAGTCCAGAGTGGAGGGTGGGGGCACAAAAGCAAAGCCAGCTCAGAGGGCTACAGCCCCTTGAGCTGGCCGTGATGCATTCTTACATCAGATAATATTCAAATTACATTTCATACCTGCTGCTGGCATATTTTGCTACTTGCTTTAATACAGTCAGTGCCAGTTAAAAAATGACCTGTTAAAAGAATGTCCAGATTGCAGAACAGTAATTTTTTTTTATGAAACTGAACGTAGCCTGTATTTTCCAGTGGTAGTTTTCCCACTCTAAAAATTACAGACATTCATTTTTGTAATTTAACTTTCAAATCACTATTGTTTTAAGAAGGGCACCTTAAAACATGTCACAGAGGCTGAACTAGAGCCAACCAGGAAAATGCAAAATGTTCCCTGCCCTGAAAACATTTCTGTATAATGAAAATGAACAACAGGCCTTGCAATGTGGTCTGCATTCTTCATTACCACTTGCAACTTTACTGTCTGCATAGAAACGAGTGGGGAGTCAGTTTTTAAATCTATTTTCGCACCCACAGTGTTCTCATTAGACCATGTATATAAATTGATTTAATCCCTTCATTATTCTGACAGATTTTCTTACTGTTTTATTCTTTTTTACTTTATTTATCTTTGATGGCATGTCTGGGTACACTTCTGCCAAACCAGTGTTATGATTTATATTGGTTTGATACATATAATTTGTGTTTTTTCAGGTTCCTTAAATGCCTCCTACAATATGTATTCCAGATCTTCATTATTCTTTACCCCTTTTAGCTTCCCGTGCATTTTTATTTTTTAAGGATTTGTGTTGCTTAAAGGTGTCAGATAAATAGTCCTTTATGCTCAAGTGCTCCTTCTTTATCCACAAAAGATAACTAGCACAGGCAACCACCAAGCAAGCTTCACAATACCAACATGTCAGTTTGCCTCAACACAGATGTGAAGAGCCCTCTATTAAGGGGGAGGAGTTCAATCTTCGAACCCATTTGGTCCTTGACCTTTTTACTGAGACTGTCAAGAAAGCTGCCAGTTACTCTATTGGTATGGCCATCTGTCCATCAGGAGTTGGACTTAGACTAGCAGTTTACTTCATGCACGCCACCAAACAGCCTTTAGATTGTAATAATGTCTAGCAATTGCAAACTGAATCAGATATGAAGTGACAACCAGTGGAGAAATAATGTGCAAACAGAATCTAACTCTTGAACTAACTAGTTCCCAACTGTTTGATTTCACAACTGAACAAATCCATAGTGGTGCTTCTTACACATGAATGCCTATAGATGTTTTACGTTAAAAATACTTATACTGGTATCTGACTTCAAGGCAGAAATACTTTCCTTGATAATTAAATGCTGCTTTGCAAGTCAAAGTGAAAAGGAGTCTCGCATAAGCTTTGTTTTTCAATTTCTAGTGGTTTTGTCAGCATCAACATTGTTCATTCTGATTTGCTGTGTTTATGTAACAGTCAGCCTTAAAATCTGTTGTTTTTTTTCCCCTTTCTTTGGAAACAGCATGGCCTTTCATCCACAAAGCCAGCCTGTTAAATCTATCTTGTTTTTTAATGCAGCCTTTTTTATGTCCTGATTATATAAATTCCAGGTCATACTATTCTAGTTTAACCAAGTTAAGGTTATCCTAATTATATCTGGTTTCCCTATAAATCCAAATAGTCATGCAAACTTGTCCTATGATGCTGGTTTGAACCATGAAAGATGAAACTGCCAAAATCTTTTCTGATTTAGCTTATTTTATTTTTTTTTTCTGGTAATAAAATCTTCTACTTAGTTTGGATCATGACGATACAAAATAGAATCACTGTTGGCTAATCAGACTGCTAAATTGTCCAGTGATCTTGATTTCGTGTTGTAACAGTGATGACTCAGACTTCGTTAAACCAGGACAACATGGTCTGGTGTTTTTAGTATCAGAATACAAAAGTACCTCCAGAAAGTGGCCCTGGTGGGATGGCAAGAAATACTGTTTCCAGGATAACCTGGAACACACTATATCTGAGTGAACAAAACACTTCTGTGGAATCAAACATATAAAATACAGTAACATAGACTGAACAAATATTATATGTAAGGCAGGCTTAGAAGCTGTGCATAATAGTTTGGGGGGGCAACTAATCTGCATGGGCTTAGTATTTGCATGAGCACAAAGACTATATTAGCATAAATACACTTTGGGTGCAGGGCAATATGGATAATGGTATTTGGGGTCGATCTGATCACAAATCTGTCAATATCTGTAATTCTACTGAAGGGAAATAAGAAATACTGTCTTTTATGATATGCTACTCTCTGATTGTTCCAAATCTGTTTGGGTTAGTTAGAGGGTAAAAGCTACCCTTAGCTAAACAGAGACTTGTAAGAGAGACCACTACCTGTTTCAGCCCGGAAAGTTAAGACAGGGAAGAGGTTTGCATAGCTATTTTTGGAGTTATGCTTGAGATATTTTGTCTCCCCCTCTAGCCCCACTGTCAAATGATAGATCTGCCTGGGCTTCTTTTGAGACTTTTCTTTGTTATTTTGATAGAAGCAACTCTTTGCAGCTACTTGAGGTTTAAAAGCTGAAATCACTCAGAGAGATAAACTCTCTCTGAGCTGAAATTACTGAAGAGGAACAACAGTAGGTATGGATGGTGAGAGTAGCCAGCAAAGAGCTGGGTGGCATGCGTAACTGGTGGGCAGAGCCAATGGATGGTGAGAATGGCAAGCTGCGTGGCATGAGTGACCAATGGGTGGAGCTGGTGGACAGCGGGCAGAGCCAAGGGACAGCACTAGTGGATGGAGTGAGTGACCAGTGATTGGTGCCAGTGGATAGCTGGCTTGAAAGACACTCTTTACATACCCTAAGGTTGGTTGGGAGCCTACTTAGCACTGATTCTCCAGATCAGTGCCAATTTTGCTAGTGAGTTTACATTTGCTGTTATGATATGTGGAATCATGTTGGAAGCCTGATTAGCACTGATTCCCCAGATAAGTGTGGGTTTTGCATTAAGTCTTGTATATTCTGTTACGCAGTGTGAGTTGTTGGGAACCTTGCTCTGTACTGATTTGCTAGATCAGTGCTGATTTCTGTTATTTGACCTTTCACGTTCTGTTTTCACTACTGTTAAAAGTTCTGCGTACTACACTCAGACTTGTGCTTGTGAGCGGGGAAGCATTACCCTTCTGGGATGCCCAGAGAATAGTGCATAATTTCCCAGAAGACTGGAGGGGGAGCTTGAGCCAGTTGGTGCTGTAACATTACTTGGAAACCCCTAGATATAAAACCCAGCCCTTGTTCTGCCAGCCTGCCCTGGCAGAAGGGTTACACATATACCTGCAGAACGGTGGGTTACTCACCAGTAACCGTCCTTCTTCAAAATGGGCTGCTTGGATCCATTCAGTAATAGGTGTCTCTGTGCCAGAGCACCGGATTGGTCAGAAAACTTTTGTCCTAGCCTGTCAGGAGAGGGTAGGCGGCCTCCGCCCCTTGCGCCACCTGCAGCTATATATATGGCCGCCTCCCGACCCCTCCTGAGTTCCTCAGAGTCACCAACTCCATGTGCAGGGATGGAGGGGAGGGACCTGAATGGATCTGAGCAGCCTATCTCAAAGAAGGACAGTTACTGGTGAGTAACCCATCGTTCTTCTTCGAGCGCTGCTCGGATGCATTCAGTAATAGGTGACTACTAGCCATGCTGATGGATGGCGGGTGGAGTTGGCTCTTCCGCCTTCAGCATAGCGAAAAAAACACCCCAGATGGGAAGAGGCCCAATGAGCAAGACTCTAACCAGAGCCAGGAGGTGAACTAGGCGCCTGGTGTGGTGCACAAGAATTGATAACTGTGGGCCAACCCAAAGTTAGAGATAGGTCCAACCCCACTGAGGCAGGAGTGTGAGGGCAGGATGGACCAAGGTCACCATGGCGAAGATGAAGAACACAACATGACAACATAGGGTTGCGCTTGATTGCTATACTAAGTGCTATAGCATGAGGAAAGGGACCAGAGAATAAGTGTCTGGTCATAAGGCTTTCCAGCGTGAGCTGTAAGTAGACGCTGGAGGCCAGCGGGTATGGGATTAGCCGTAATATCCATAGCCCACACAGGAGGCAAGGAAGAAAGGAAAATTATCCCATGAACAGGTCACATCCAGTCCAAACCAGGAGCCAAAGGATCATGGCCTAGCTGTGACGACTGTGGACTACGCAGACAGTCACCGGAGGAATGAAGCTACCCTTTGTTCTGGTCACCACCAGCCCCTGAGGGGCCTGGGCTAAACTGCATAGATGCATTGGGAAAGGGAGTGGGGGGGGACCCCAGATTCGAGCGCAAAGGATCTGAGGAAGGTACTTCAAAGCAGAACCCAAAACTCGAAGGCAATAGTGCAGTGAGTGGCGCATTGCATGTCGGCTGGGGAACCTTAAGCTAGTGTACAAGCGCACGCTTCCAGCAGTATATGGGACTGAAAACTGGGGTTGTTTAGGGGTTTTTTTTTTGAGGGGTCCCCGGGACGTTAGCGCCCACGATGGCCTTCGGTGGTGCAGATGGTTGGTACCTATAAGCATCTTAATAACGTACGAGCTCACAGAGCGGGCCCATCATTGGGCATGTAATCCCGTGAAGTTACAGCATCACGAGGATTGCCTGGATGACAGGAATATATGAAGATGGAAGAGGGGGAGGCAGGGAACAATGCAGAGCCACCGCTTGGCCAAGCCATCGGGGTGGCCGAAGGCTTGTGGAGATCAGTAGCAGGGATATGAAGTCGCGTGCCTAGGGCAGTGTTGGAGAAAAACCATGCCGCAGCTATGATGCAGCTACATGCGTAGCAGGAACAGGGGCAGATAGAGACAGAACTGCCACGGAAGTACAGTTGCCATAGGAAGGATGAGTTACCTTCCGAGCATGCAAGATATGGAGTTGCTTGCAAAGAGTCAACTGTGGCACTACAGCGGTATCTTGGGTCTAGGGAACCCACATGTAGGGTTATTTCCAGCTGGATGAAACCTGATAGCACTCCTCATGGAGGGTATAAGCCTCGGAGGTTTTGGTACCTCGGAAACAAGAACTTGACCTGTCTCCCTCTATTATTATATATATAGTCTGGTCCCTCAAGGGAGTGAGGGAAAATGGTTGCTGTAAAGCCATCGCCAAGCTCACATGGGGTGGTTACAATCCGGATTTAGGTCCCCAGGGTAGGAGAATGGCTCGCGACTAAGGAGCAGAGCCCTTGCCAGGGTACATGCCACTGAAGGGCAGAAGGGGTTGGGGTGGGAAGGCACAAGCAACTCTGTGGAGGGGCTTTCGTACCTGGATTGTGGTGTTGTACTGGCTATGTAGGGCTGACACTGCCGAAAAGGGGTGGGATCTGATGCGGGGGCCCAGGATAGGTACTCCCACTACTGTTCCTCACCAAGGATAAACATGATGTTGACTCCTACCCCTTGATTTCCTTGATCCGGAAGTTCCGGGTCAGGTATGCTAGGTCCCTGCTTAGGGACTGAAAGGGGAGAAGAGTGAACTGTGCGAGAAGGCTTACCCCGCTTCTGGAAGGGTGGGCCCAGGGCAGAGACTCCAGGATAGGCTGTCCTGGTATTGGCCAAGCTTGCCCACAAGGGAAAGGGGCTTTTGCAAGGCCTCAGATTCCGCTAGCGGGGGGAGAAGGATATAGGGTGGCAGGGGTTGGACCACCCTGCCTTGGCCTTCTCTGGAGGCTAAGGCTCGCAGTAATGATGTGAGACACGTCCCACATGGCAGTTGGGGTGGTGGAGGTTCTCATCTAACACAGGGGTGCCGAGAGCCTTAGTCGAGCTGATCTAGCCAGGTATGATAGCAAGGGGAGGGGGTTCCCTCCCTGACCCAGGAACGAGTGTGCATCCTAACTGATGTAGGGTCTTTGGGGAAGCAGGAGTGGTTCTGCGTCCTTAGATGGCTGTGACTGCACATGTCGGAGCCTCTGCAGCAGTGGCTGGGGCTACTACGAGATGCGCTTCTCGTTCCTGTCAAGGCCCGTCCTGTCGCCTACCGGCGCAGGGGTTGTCAATCAAAGCGTACCTTGAAGAGGGGTAGGAGGGGCGGATCTACTATGAATGCTGGAGTAATGTCTAGGATATTTAGGAGTGGACTTCTGGAAAGATATAATGAGGGGTGGGGGGTTCGGTTGACCTGGCACACATTCCCCAAGGTTGGGGAAAAGTACACGGCCAGAATTAGTGTGCCCGAGTTTGCAGTACTGGGAGAGATGAAAGGGTCCCGCTAAGTCCCAATGTCCCCAAAAGGAGGGAAACGACACCAACTGCCCACTCTGAGGGTGCGCTGGAGTCTTATTGCATCCTGGATATCTAGAGAATGAGGTGGCAGCCAAATAGGCTGGCACCTTCCTTACCGGTGCACTAAGGTCTTACTGCATCACGGATGTCTTGACAGTGGGTGGGTGGCTAAATGGGCCGGCCCCTTTGGAGAGGCCTCAGCGCTGTGGCAATGGGATGCCAGGAGGTGGTGGGGAAGGTCTGTATCCCCACGATGGTGAGAGAAGCAGCATTGGAGGGAAAGGAGTTGCCCCAAGGGGTTTATGGGGGAGGAAAGGGCCAGGGAGAGAGGAGGCCGAAGTTTTTGTCCTCACCCCTGGGGTCCGACACGGTGCCCACCACCGAAAAGGTTTCTGGCGGGAACAGGGCATCCCCTCCAAAAGGCAGGTTGAGGACCACCTGTTGAGCAGTAGGGGTTACGCTAGCCTCCCTGAGCCAGGCTACTCGGTGAATAGTTACCACCAAGGCCATTGTGAGGGCGGCTGTGTCCACCGCGTCATGGGCCGAGAGGAAGAGGTCCTGGGAGATTATCTGACCTTCCTCTAGAAATGCATCAAATTCCTCTCTAGCCTCTGGTGGGAGCAGGCATCAGAATTTCACGACTGACTCCCACACGTCCAGCAAATATCTTCTGGTCAGGGCTTGGTTATTTGCCACTCATAGCTGGAAGGCCGAGGAGGAGTAGACCTTACGGCCCAAGAAGTCTAGTTCCCTAGCTTCCCTGGAAGACGGGAGGGGGTCACTGGGGGGGGCTCGCCCGGGCCTAGCGCCATTTGCACCATGTCTATCGAGGGGACCGGGTGATTGGCAAGAGAAGGAAAGTCTGACTCAGGGACCTGGTACTTAACACTCGCTGTGTCTGAAACCGGGGCAATAGAGCTTGGGCTCTGCCACCAGGAGGGCATGAGGTCCCAGATGCTCGGGTGGAGTGGGGCTGTCAGGGGCTCTGCCAAGGCAAAGGCCGGCCCAAAGAAGGTGTCCAGAGGGGGACCGAAGGGTTGTACCTCCATCCCTAAATGAGCCGTAGCCCGGCATAGCAAATCAAAGTGCACTGATAGGTTCCCCATATAGGAGCCCATTCTTGTGAGCAGAAGCAGAACAGCGATGGTGCTGAAGTGCAGCACCAAGGTCACTTGGAGCCCCTTGCTGGCCCCTCCCCTGGGCTGAGAGTGGGGGAAGGAGTACGAGACTCCAGGGGCGGTACTGGCAATGGCAAGGTGATGTGCTGCCATGGGGATGGTGCTATGGTACCGGGGCCCAATGGGGTAGAAGATGGAGGGCTATACGGTGAGGGAGAGCGATGCCCATGCTGGACCCAGGCCTCAGAAGTGAAGGCTGGTTTGCCCCTTCTAGCTGGGATTGGGGCAGGTGGTGTGGGGAGCAGAAGAAGGGCTCGAGCAGCCTTCAGTGCCTCAGGAGTTGTCGGCACAAGGAGTGACTCTGAGCGGGCCTGTGGTGAGTCCTCGCCTGGGGAAGGGGGGCTGACTGGTTGGGCGGCCTCGCGTTCTGTCAGTACAGGGGTGTACTGAGTCTGTGGTGCCGAGGGTAATTGTGGCCGGTGCCGGGGAGAACTCTTAGTAACACAGGACAGAACGAGGAGCAATGGTTTCAAGTTATAGCTGGGGAGGTCCAGACTGGATATTAGGAAAAACTTTCTTACTAGGTGAGTAGTGAAGCATTGGAATAAGCTACCTAGGGAGGTGGTGGAATCTCCGTCTTTGAAGGTGTTCAAGGCCCAGGTGGACAAAACCCTGGCTGGGATAATCTAGCGGGAGTGGTCCTGCTTTTTTGGCAGGGGGTTGGACTAGATGACCTCATGGGGTCCCTTCCAACCCTATGATTCTATGAACTTGGCACTGGCAATGCCGGACTGTACCAGGCCAACGGCGCTGGGGAGGCAGGCGCTCGGCGCTGGGGTGATCTGGGTGCCAGCGGTACCGGACTATGCCAGGGTGCTGGAGGCGACCTCGAGTGGTGCCGAGGTGCCGGGGTCAGCACCAAGGTTGTGCGGTGGCGGCCAACCTTGCCATGGAGGCTCCAGTGCCAAGCTGGGTCTCAGCACTGGGCGGGGGCCTGAAGACTCGAGTGGAGATTGCTGAGCCTGCTCCGAGGCTAGGGCAAGGCACCGTTCTTTCCTCTCCTTGATGGTCCTCGGTTTAAAGGAGACACATAGGGAACAGGCTGAGGCCAGGTGGTCTGTGCCTAGGCACTGTAGGCACTTCCCGTGGGGATCATCCTGGGGGAAGGCCTTGCCGCACTCAGAGCAGGGTTTGAACCCTGGCATATCCGTGGTGAACGATCTTCCGGCCCGATGATGGAAGGCTCCTGCAGTGGAACTATGTCCATGAAGAGTTGCTCCCAGTCAGGGGAAAAGCTCAATAAAGGACAGGCTGCTTGCGTTCGCAAGGAGCGGACATTCCAGATCTGATGCACAAGGCGGAAGAAATGAAACTGAGGAGGGGTCAGGAGGCAGCCGTATATATGGCCGCAGGTGGCGTGAGGGGTGGAGGCTGCCTACCCTCTCCTGAAAGGCTGGGACAAAAGTTTTCTGACCAATCTGGTGCTCCGGCATGGAGACACCTATTACTGAATGCATCCGAGCAGCACTCGAAGAAGAAATGCAAATACAGTATGGTATATTTATCAGAGGATACAAACCTTCCCAAGGCACCAAAATCCACCAGATAAAAAGATTATTTCTACATCAGTAATTTAATATTCATAAAATACTGTCACATGAGCAATGTCTGACAGTAAATGTCTAAGCTTTTACTTCAGGACTCGTATCCAGTGTGATCATAGTATTTGTCAATATATCTTTTTTACATTTTTTCTGGATTTCTTTTGCTCTGCTTTATCATCTATGTAATTTCTTAGCCATTTGAGAAAGTTATGTTTCTAGACAGTGACTTATTGCTCCTTTCCAAATTAAAATATTTCTCTCTTCTTTAAATGATATTAACATAGTAAGCCCATATCTGCAAAACAATGCTTCATTGCCCAGTTAATATGTGATCTGTTAACAAAGGGCCTCTGAGTGAAAATTCCTCCGTGCAAGGATACAGAACAAAGTGTTATCTGGCTTCATTGCATAAAATCTCAAGTTTTATTTGCATACATGATTTTTTTCATCAAATATCAACTACCCATCTTGCCTTGTTACTTTTTTCTTTTAAAAATATAGTATTGGCTTTGTCTGGCAGTCCAGGATACACTCTATGCCACTCAGTGCAAGGATGGAAGCTGCAGACAAAGGCAAATTTAAGGTACATTTCTTTTCCTGCTGTTGATTCTTGAATCATCTACTAGTCCAGTCTCTGCTGTAAAAGTAGAGCACTGTCAGGTTTGCATCATAGTGCCAGCTGCCTCACTTGGTCGTTTTGGTAGCTTGGAAGTAGAGACCAATGTTCCCTCTAAGGGGTGAGGGCAGCTGAGCAACTCATGTTACTCGCTGCACTCCCCCCCGCTTCTGGTGGCATC
>ML682014.1:30722601-30762413 GCA_007922195.1 Podocnemis expansa
CCCCCCTCCACTCCCGGCGGCCCCCCCAGCCCCCACAAACTTACCTCAGGGCTCCTGGGGCCAGAGAAGCTCTACAGAGCATGCCCAGATTTTCTGGGCATGCTCCGTTAGAGCTTCTCTGGGAGGGAGTTTTGAAAACTCCTAGCCCCAGAGGAGCTCTATCCAGGGACTCTGGCTGCCAGCGGTGCGCTGCCAGCAGCCTTCCCTGCGCTGGCGGCTGCGGCGGGCTGCGC
Source organism: Podocnemis expansa (assembly GCA_007922195.1). NCBI lineage: Eukaryota > Metazoa > Chordata > Testudines > Podocnemididae > Podocnemis > Podocnemis expansa. Next base: position 30,722,835 of record ML682014.1, read on the forward strand.
TGCAGCACGCCAGCGCAGCTTACAGGGAACATTGGTAGAGACTCTCTGGTCTGGTCACATCCCCTAAACTGGAGGGATGAAGTAAATCAGGTGGCCTGTAACAAGTCAGAGAAGATATTCTGCTACCTGGTGCACACTGGTCTACCACTGTAAGGCAGCTTCAGCATGGCTATAATACTGGACCTTAAACTCTGTAACCTCCACTCTAGGTTATAATCCAATGTCCATTCTTGCATCTGGCCCTTTCAGATATTGTGAGCACATGCTCAAAGTTTAACTGATCACCATATTTGGGAAAGGAATTTTCTCCCAGGGCAAACTGTCAAGGGTTCAGGGGAAGGAGGGTTCGCCTTCCTCTGCAGCAAGGGACATAACTTACTTGCTAGTGGATTGTCTGTACTTTAAAACAGGAGTGCTGCTGGCCCCAGAAAAGACCCAGGGCTTGGTGCGCTGAGACTCAGGGCTTGCAGCCACCACTACTGGGGGCCCAGCAGCAGACACGAGGCTTTAAAAATCTTTAAATCATGATCTGAGCACTTTAAAAACTCAGTCATAGGTTGCGTTTATTACAGGAGTGGGTGAGTGAGGTTTTGTGGCCCTCATTGTGCAGGAGGTCGGATTAAATGATCATATTGGTTCCTTCTGATCTATGGCTATGTCTACACTGCCAAATTAGTTTGGACTAAGCAAGCTTAGTCAGGACGAATTTAGCCCTTAGCTACACTAGGCTTTACCTAGTCTAAACTAAGAAATTTCTTAGTTTGGACTAAGCAAAGCTTAGTCTGAACTAATAACTACTCCTTGTTAGGTCAGCCTTCCATGCTTAGTTCAAACTAAGCGCAGACAAGACACAAACTGAGGCTTAATTCAAACTTAAAAAGTTCGAGCTAAGCCATTAGTTCGAACTAGCTGCATGTTCTAGTTCCAACTAAAATGTTAGTTTGAACCAGAATGAGCAGCTAGTTTGAACTAAAAATCCACGGTTAGTTTGAACTAGCCTGAAGTTAGTTCAGACTCACCTCAGACTTCTTTAGGTCAGACTAGCAAGTCTGAACTAAAATTCCTGATGTTGACATAGCCTATGGGTATGTCCACATGAGTCTTTTATTTCGAAACAACACTGGTTTTTCAAAATAAAAAACTGTATGTTCACACGATGTTTTCTTGTTTCGAAACGACGGAGCCCGCCGTTTCGAAACAAGAGCCGTCATTTTGAAACGGCTTAAACCACTTTCGTTTCAAAATGACAGTAATTTCGAAATGAGTTGTTTCGAAAAAACACCATTTGGATATGTTATTTCAAAACAATGCTTGTTTCGAAATAATGGTCCTGACCTTCTTCCCAGGGTGCACAGCACCGAAAGAAAGCAGGAAGTGATGTCCCATGCCCGCCAGCGTGCTGACAGCCCTGTTAAGGCATGGCAGCACGTGGTTCCACTGCCCCAGGGGGGCGACGCCATGCCCCCATCTGGCCTGCTGAGGATGTGCAGTGCCTCCTCAGCATCTGGAGGAGAGACGACATCCTGTCCTGGTTCCGGGCTAGTTACCAGAACCTGGACATATATGCGGACATTGCCACAGAGATGTCCGGGCAGGGCCACAAGCGCACCACGGAGTAGGTGCGCTCGAAAATAAAGGCCCTGTGGCAGGCCCATGCCTGGACCAGGGAGGCATGGGAGCTCCAGGGGGCAGGTAGCACTGCTACCTGCCCTTTCTATGATGAGCTCCATACCTTCCTGGGGCCAGAGCACAGTGGCCTGCCAGCTCGGCCTGTCAACACTGAGCAGCGCCAGAGCTCGTCCTCTGGTCCTGAGGCAGCGGACACCGAGTCCGAGGTGTCCCTGGATGTCGGGCAGCCTCCTGCCACACCGCCACCAGCAGCAGAGGCCACACCAGGGACACCCGAGCTGTTCCCTGCCCTCCAGGGGGAGAGCAGCGTGGAGGAGCAGGGGCCTGAGACCATCCCGGCCCCTGGGGAGTCCAAGCCCAACACAGGGACATCGTGCCAGACCTCTGGAGCCCCTGTGGGTGAATCTTCCTCTCCTGAAGAAGCAGGCAGGGCTGGGCCTGTCCAGGTCACGGACAGCGAGGGGGTACAGGGCTGGGCCCTGGGGCAGGTAGGGCACAGGGCTGGTGGGTGCAGATGCCCTCCCATGGGCATGGGTACCTGAGAGACAGGTGGCACCAGGGTCACAGGCCCCTGTGTGCCTGGGGTTGGTTAACAGGGGCTGGGTGTCAAAGATGCAGCTGCATCTTGGGTGGGGTGGAGAGCATGCAGGCCACACCACTGGCAAGTGGCTTTGGGAGACTCCCTAGAGCAAGGTGTGGGTGAGTCGAGCTTACCATTGTGGGCACTACTAGCATGTGTGCCGCCAGGGTATGGTTACCAGATGTCAGGCAAAAGGAGAACATGGTCTCCTTTTTACTTTCATCTTCTTTTTATCCTCACATTCTCTGTCTGGCAGGCATTTTAAAATACAGGATTGTGTCAGGCTTATTACCTATAGGCGTTGAAGTATCCTGGAATGCCATAGAATACTTATTTTTAAGGGAAAGTGATCCAGGAACCCCTAAAAACTGAAGAATATTACATTCATACTACATTTTCTCCCATGTGTCCTCCAATGTCCTCCTTTTCGTACTTCCCTGTCCTACTTTCCAGGCTTTGGGATCTGGTAGCCCCACCCCAGGGCAATGTCCCACAGGATCCTGAGTCCCGCTGACAGTCAGGGCAGAGGTGTATGCTGCAGACAGGCTGCACACAGACAAGGCCAGCAGGCAGCAGGGGCCAACTGTGTTTTATGCTTCCCTCCAGCAGGTCGCCCAGCCGCCTGCCATGCAGCACCACCGAGCCGACGTGACAGCCCAAGACCACAGTGGAGGAGGAGAAGGAGGGTCCCCCGGATGCGCGGGGAGATTCTGGAGAGCCTGGACGAGCTGGGCCAGCGGATGGAGGCATCGACCCAGGCATGGTGCCAAGACAAAGTCAGGCACCAGGACTCTGCCCTCCACCTGCTGCAGCAGGCGGCAGCTGCGGATGACCGTGTGGTTGCCGCACTGGAGCGGTAGGCACAGGCCATCGAGTGGCAGGCGCAGGCCATCGAGCGCTTCTGTGACTGCTTGCCCACCATGGTCAAAGACATTGCAGGCAGCGTCCGCCAGCTGGTGGACTGCATGGCCCCTCCAGCTGCTGCAGGAGGTCCTCCGCCTGGCCTTCCCCAGACGCGACCCCAGACCCTGAGTGGCCGTGGGCAGGGGCAGGGACCACCACCACCCCCGGACCCTCCCACAGGCCCTGCCTAAGAACTCCCCTGCCACCCAGACTCCCCCTTCCCCAGTCTCCCCCTTCCAAGTTGCAGGCCCTCTCCCCAGACTCCTCCCACATTTCCCCATCCCCTAACCTTCCCCAGCCCTTCCCTGCCCCAACCCCTGTTCTGTTAAATAAATAGTTTTGGACACATATTTTTGGTTGTCAGTGGTTTTATTGGGGGCAGTTCACAGTGCGGGTGGATGGGTTGGGGCTGGCTGTGGGCGAACGGGGGAGAGGGTGGTGTGAGGCAAGGCAGGCCTGGCCCTCAGAGTTCCTCCATGGCAAAGGTGTGCATCCGTGCGTCCCAAACTGTCACAGCTCTTTGTGACGGCTGCTCCCGTGTGGGCACTGGTCTGGGTTGCTCATACTCCCTGGCGAGGAGTTGTGCCTCAGCTTCCCAGGCAGCAGCAACAGTCTCAACCTGCACCTCACAGAAGTTGTGCAGGGCCACGCACACGCTGATGACCTGCGCATTGTCTTCTGCACAAGGTGGAGGCACGTACAGAGGCACCTCCAATGTGCCTTCAGGCGGCCAAATGCCCGCTCGACCACCTGGCGGCAGCGGCTCAGCTAGTGGTTGAAAAGCTGCCAGCAGGGATCAAGGGGCCCTGCATATGGCTGCATGAGCCATGGGCGGAGGGGATAGGCTGCATCGGCAGCAATGAGGACGGGCACTCCTACTCCCCCAATATTGATGTTATGCGGGGGGAAGAAGGTGCCGGCCTCCATGCCCCAGTACAGAGCAGAGTTACAGAGGACCCTGGCATCATGGACCCTCTCCGGCCATCCCACGTAACAGTTTTGAAAAATGCCCTGGTGGTCCACAAGGGCCTGCAGGACGATAAAGTAGTATCCCTTGCAATATCGATACTCCGCGGCTCTATGCTGCGGGGCTTGCACAGGGATATGCGTCGTGTCGAGGATCCCCACACAATTGGGAAAGCCCAGTGCGGCCATGCTGGCAATGGTGTCCTGCAGATCCCCTTGGGTGACCAGGCGTTGCAGCAGGATCATGTTGATGGCCCTGGTAACCTCCAACAGAATGTTCCCAGTGGTGGACCACCCGATTCTGAACAGGTACACCACAGACTTGTGCGACTCCGGAGTGGCCATCTTCCACAGAGCAATGGCCACTCTTTTGTCCACAGGGATAGCAGGTCTCATGGTGGTGTCCCTTTGGTGCAGCAGCGGGGCAAGTTCTGCGACCAGGAGGTTGAAGCTGGCCCTGCTCATGCGGAAATTCCTCTGCCACTGGTCGTGCCGCCAGGTCCTGAGCACTACCCACTCCCACCAGTCTGGGCTGGTCTCCCGGGACCAGACCTGGTGAGGCACAGAACGGGGCAGGGGAAGTAGCTCTGCTCTGCAGTCCAGATGGATGACAGTCTGGGGCACAGGCTGGGCACCATCAGGGTCTGCAAGCAGATTGTCTCACATCAGCAGGACACTCTGCAGGTGGGCAGCGGGTCTATGTGTTGCACGGTGCTGGCTAGGCAGCCGGGCATAGTCCACGTCTGCGCTTCACACTCTCCTGCTAACCAGAATGGACAGGGAAATGAGGTCGGTGGCAGCTTTTACAGGATTGGCTGGCAACATGGCTGGCAACATGGCCCAGGGAGGCGGCCATGTTGCCACACCTCCCATGGTGCCCTTCCTCTAAAGTGAAATAGCAAGTCCTATGTTTGGACATGCTATTTCAATTGGGGCTTTTCCCTTATTTCGAATTGGTTTCTGGTTATTTCAAATTAAGTCATTTCGAAATAAGGGTTTTATTTTGAAACGACTTGTTTCGAAATAACTTATTTCAAAACAACGCCCTGCGTGTGGATATAGCCTATGAGTCTACAAATCTTTGCCACAATAAAATATAGCTATAGATGAAAAATACCTCTGGTCTAAAACAAGTCCAGACCACCCTATCTGATCTCATTACATCATTTAGACCGGAGGACTGCCCTCTAGGGCAGTGGTTCCCAACCCTTTTTCTGATGTGGCACACCTTGATACCTTCAAATTTTTTGAGGCACACCACCATTAAAAACTCATGAATATTCAAATTAGCTCAAAATAACATGAATATTTATGAACCATGGCACAGTGGTTCAGAAATGCTGCTGTGTGGGGTAGTAGGGGTAGCAAAGCAGGGATAGCAAGAGAGAGGAGGTCAGGAATTATTTGCAGTGGCAGGAGAGAGTGTGGGGAGCAGAGCAGGGTGGAGGCAGGGCTGGCACAACCCAGTAAGCCTGCTAAGCATTGCAGGGGGGGGCACTGGCACCTACTCTGCTTGCAGGGGGGGTGCCAGAAATGGTAGCACTGTTCCTGGGCAGGGGTGGCCAAAGAGGACAAGGGCAGCCATCTGGGGAACAGAACAAGAGTGCCAAGAGAGGAGAGTGGAACAGAGAACAGGAGTGGCTTTGTGGGGGGGGGGCAGGGGGGAACCTGCAGAGTGGGAAGGTAGGACAGGGGAACACGGCACAGCACCCACTTCCCCCTTTCTCCACAGTTGCTCTCTGCCACCCAGGGCAAATCCTCACCCCACTGCTGCTCCCTCCCACCCTGGGTCCCGTTCCCCCCTCCCCCAGCCCCCTGCTGCCTGTGATGGACCTTCCCATCACTGCAGGCTCCAGCTCACCCCTCCCCAGCTACACACACCCTCAACCAAACAGCCTCCCCACAACCTCAGCTACACACACTCTGCTACACATCCACTCCCACCCATGTCTGCTACACACATACCCCCTGCCCCCCACAACCCCCAGCAGCCCCCCTCAAAGCCCTTACCTTGGCTGTTTGCAGGGTGGCTGACAGGCTGGGAGCTGCTTCCCTGCCACAAACTACTTTGTGGGGCCCCCTAAAGGGCTCATTATCGGCCCCCACTGCTACGTTCCCTGTGGCCCTAGTCCCCCCCCTGCAGCTCTAACCACCCCACACGACCCCTCAGGACTCCTTTTTTGTTTTGCTGAACTGAACTAACATGACTATCCCTCTGGAACTCGTAAATTATTCTTGGGTATGATATTTTTAAAGATCGTCCCATCATAAAGCTTGTAAGTTGATCATCTTTCACTTAACATAAATGAGCTAATATTGAACTACAAAGTTAAAATGAACATTTTAAAAATTTTTAAAAAGTATGAGCATTAATTAATAAATAAAAAGTGGTAATGTTAATGATGGCTCAAAAATAACAAATACCACATTTAAAATTTTGGCAGTCAAATCTTAGAAATGTTTCATATGGGCCTGGGTTTATGTGCACTAGACATTTAATACAAATAATTATAATAAATAAAAATAAGTTTAAAAAAGGTTCCTAGTGCGTAGCTATAAATGAAAAACACCAAATTTCAGTGAAATTCTCTGAAGTACTCAAGTTTATATGACTCTGGCCCCCTCAAAAATATTAAATAGTAAGTACAGAAGAAGCTAAAAAATTACTTACAAAAAAAAGATACAGCACAGACATCACATACAGCTGTAATGACTGTCTAAGAGGGCAGCACTGTATTTACATGTAGCAGCCTATAGGGATCTACCTGGTAAACTGATTGAAAGCTCATGCAAAAAGTAAATGTTAGTCTTAAAGTCCAACACGACTCCTTGTTTGTCTTTTTTTTGTCTTTTTTTTTTTTGATTAAACTAAAGCCAAACTAAAAATGGTCACAAAGTCAAAGGAAAAGGCAAAAGAACAGGTAAAAAAGAAAAGGAAAAGGCAGTATTTCACAAAATTAAAAAAATGGCAGAATAAATGGCCACACTGAGGAATTAAAAGCTGAGGCCACTGGAAAAGTTCCTACTATTGTGCAGTCTGTTGCTTGCTCCTGCTTTTTTAGCATGTCCGTGTGAAGGTGATGGGCAGATAATGGTGAAATCTGCAATTCAGACGAAGCACAGATCCTAATGATAGTTTGCCTTGATAAGCCAAGAGTGAAAAGTGCTCAGGCTTCCAGCCCTACTAGCTCTGCTAGATAGGAACAATTTCTATATTTTTCTATATCTTCATTTCTGTCCACCAAATTGAGGACAGGACCCCTTATTGCTTGGGGCCCTAGGCGGCTGCCTGCTTCACCTACCCCAAAAGCCACCACTGCTTTTTGCCAGCCCTGCACAGCCCACGTGGCTGGGCTGAGCAGGGAGGGAGCTCTAACTCTAGCTCTCACAGATTCTCACAGCACACTTTGGGAGTTGCCGCAGTACACCAGTGTGCTGCGGCACAGTGGTTGGGACCCACTGCTCTAGGGAAAAGGTCTTACACTAAGATCAGTCTGTGTAAGTTCACTGAAGTCAATGGAACTATACTAATTTATTTCAGCTGAGGATCTGGCCAGTTACAGTCTCTTCAAAAAAATCCTTGTGAGCTAGTCACCTGCTTTCAGAAAATATTTCTGTATATTTACTCTTCTAATTTTTCATCCTTATGCAGCTAGACAGCCAATGAGAAAGCAGAGTGTGCCAGGGGCATAGTTTACAACCAATGGAATTGACTGTTTGGACAGAAAGAATACAGTTTGGGTGCCTGGGAACAGATTTGACCCTCTGGATAGAGGACTATTTTTCACGGGTCAACCTGCTGGAAAGACGTGCCATCATCACAGTGTCAAAGCCACGGAGTAACACACATCAGAGAAAGACAAAGATGGGACAGGAGCGGTGAAGCTGCACTTTCCAGCTTGGGACCGGAAGTGTTGAGTCCCTCTTGGGGTGACATTGTGTTTTTAAAAGACATCTTGTGTTGTGATGTTAATTTGAATTTTCCTAAAGAAATATTTAATGTTTCTTTGTATTATTATTCTACCGTTTATACTGTTCCTGCTAACTTCCTAGGTTTTCCTTTATAAAGTTTAAAATTTAAGCTTATCTCCATTGTACTCATTTGCCTCTGCCACTCCTCTCAATAAGCATAGCCTAGCTGAGGTCTGGTCACTGCACAGAGTCTTAGTTTCAATCAAGGATTGCATTTTGCTTTGCAGTTTAGTTTTGTTCATGCAATAAATGCCTGATCTAATTCACCTGGAAATAAAAGGGATCAATTACACTGACCTCAGTCAGCTTTGGATCATACCATAAAAAAGTAGGACCCTATTTATTGAATGAAATAGAGAACATGGAATATCATTAGATAAAAAGAGCTTCCAATTTTAGGAGAGAATCAGGCCACCATATATAAGCTATATATCTGAAGTAACTCTAACTCAAAGTTGGGCCCACCTGAGCCTTTCATCCAGCTTGCCAGCTGTTCCCTCCTTCCAGGGAGGCAGCCCTGTCCTTCTCCCACCATGTGAGCCTTGGCTAGAGGGCAGCCGCTGCTTCTCTTCCTTCCCAGTGCCACACCTTCCTCTCACAGGCCCAGCAACACCCTGCCAGAACACAACAGCCACTCCCCTCAGGGCATAGCAGTGCAGCAGCCACAACGCTCAGTGGTCCAGCATCTTTTTCCTGGCTCCACTCCTTACTCCTGTGGTGCCAAAAAACCCTCTGTGTGTGGGGGGGGGGGAATGAATAATGTAAAAAAAGTGAAAAAAACCTCCCCCCCCCAGATTCCCCTTCTTTCCCCACAGTACCAAAAAAAAGTGCAAAAAATGAAAAAAGAAAAGAGGAATGCAAAAAAAATTGCAAAGAACAATGAAATAATAAAAGTAGACAGTGCAAAAAATGCAAACAAAGCTGGACAGTACTCAAAAAGTAAAAAAGAGTGGACAGTGAAAAGGGGAGAGTGCAAAAAACAGTGCAAAAATAAAAGAGAACAGTAAAAAGTGTAAAAGAGTGCAAAACCAGTGGATAGGGCAAACGAATTCGACAGTGAGTAGGTTTTTTGTTCATATTTACTCATGTTTATCTATTTATATTTATTTATCCATACATTAGCTGTAACAGAGTGTCAGAGAGGTATGTCTGGGAGGGGTAGCCACTCCTCCTCCAAGATGGACATAAACTAAACTGAGATCATAGGCTAGCTGTTTTGTTTTATGTGCTTGTCTGGGATAACAGGGATTTTGATGCATTTATAAACAACTTTCTGAATTTAGTTTTACATTTCTCATGTTTTGCTTTAATACTTGCATTTTTAAAATCTTTTATTTCAGCTGCGCCATTCCTTTAACTTTGTTTTCTTAGCACTCTGTTTACCTGTAAACCTGATACATTCTTTGCATAAGGATGTTCCTGATAAAACTCTTTAAGCTATCATGGATATTGCTGAGTGAGAGAATATTTTTAACTTTGTTCAATGTATCAGCATCAACCACTAGTGTATGAAGATGGCCTGAGATTTTCTTTAATGGAAGTGCTATGGCCTTGAATTTCTTTAGACACTATGGCCCTTGCTGTGGTCTGGACACAATACACTTAAGAAGGGAGTGGCTGGATGTAGATTACCAGTGCCTGCTTCCCACTCCCACTGGTTCTCTGGAGCCTCCATGGGAGGAGTCCAGTGGAGCAGCTGAGAACTTTGGACCATCCTGTCTGCCACAGAAAGTGTGTGTGACTGGATCTTCAGGCTATCAGTAAGGAGCTATGAAACAATCCAAGCTGCCAGTAGTATATAGCTCACTCCAGTTCCCCATCCCCAAAACCACCATTAAAACTGGCCCTCCTGTCTCAACTCCGTTTCTAGGACTGCAAGGGTAATTAACCCAGTAATGGAAACACAGTTAGGTGACGGTCCCCAGTACACATGGGACAACTATACTGTAACCATGTTCACTTATTCAATTATGATTTTGTGTAGGCTGGGGCTTAAAATGTAACTGATCATCATGATTAGTGAAATCCAGAAGTAGAATTAATTTAAAGTTTAAAACACTTGCAGATGCACACAAAAAAAGAGCAGTCAGTTTAGTCAGATATCCAGAGTTTTGAGGAAACCGTGTTTAAAAGAGGAACATCTGAATGTTAGCTAACAGGAAAGAATATGAAGTTGCCAAATGCACAGTTGGGTTATAAAACTTACTGGAAGTTTTATTGGTGACTAAATTTGATCTGCCTCTGCAAGTGGAAAAACTGTACTAGACCCCAGGCTTACCTACTGCTCTGCAGAGCAACTCCTCAAGACTAAGAAGAAAAATAGAAATAAAAGAAAGAAAAAAAGAAATATTATTTTGTGACTTGAGTTACACTGAGTAAGCATATTTGTTCTAAGTTAGCTTTTTAAATCGCAATAGAGATTGGCAAATATCATGGCATACTTGATACCTGGGCCAACACAGATGCAACGTGCCAACATATCTAACAAGTTAAGCAGTGCAGTTGATAATAATCACAATGGCTATGTCTACACATACATTGTTCTTTCAAGTTAAGCAAGGTCAAACTAATTAGGTCTAACTAATAATTCTTAATTTGAATTAACCTGATTCGAATTTACATGTCCACACAGGAAACCCAATTTGAACTAGCATGTCCATGCACAGGACTTGGCCACCAAGAAGGGTCAGTGCCGCAGCCAATCCCATAAAAGGAGGAACTGACCTCAGCCCCTCTGCACCTTCTGGTCATGGACCGAGCCCAGCTACCCCAGCTTGCCAGTGAGGTGCCCAGCATCCGCACAACCCCGTGCAGTGATCTGTTAGGCTGCACTCCATGCCCCGTCTAGTGTGGGCACATAAAACCAGCAGCAACTGGTGGGAAAGGATTGTCCTGACAGCATGGGATGACGAGCAGACCTTCCAGGAGCTGGTCTGTGAGCTTAACCCAGTCCTGCAGCACAGGGACACACATATGAGACCTGCCCTCACCGTGGACAGGAAAGTGGCTATCGCACTCTGGAAAATGGCCACCCTGGAGTCATATTACTATGTCACTCACCATTTTGTGATTGGAAGGGCCACCGTGGGGGTCACCCTCCAGCAGGTCTGCTGGGCCATAAACCAGGCCCTGCTAGCCCACCTTGTCACCCCAGGCAACCTTGAGGACACTGAACGGTATCGCTGCCCTCAGATTCCCAAACTGCACGGGCATCCTGTATGCAACACATATTCCCATCAGAGCCCTGGAACACCACGCGATGGAGTACCACCACGAAAAGGGGTACTATTCAATACTACTGAAGGTCCTTGTCAATCACCGGGGTATATTCACCAGCATCAGTGTTGGCTGGCCAGGTAGGGCACACGATGCCTGGGTGCTCAGAAACTCCGGCCTCTACAGGTGCATGCAGGCGGGCACCTTTTTCTCCCCAAACAACATCACCATCAGGGACATGCAGGTGCCCATCCTCATCGTTCGGGGATACCACCTACACGCTCTTCCCCTGGCTCATGAAAGCATACATGGAACACCTGGACGCCCACCAGGAGCACTTCAACAGGAGGCTCAACAGCTGTCTGCAAGTTATTGAGCATGCCTTTGGGTGGCTCAAAGCCCGAGGGAGGCGCCTGCTAATGTGCCTCCACCTTGCCAAGGAGACCATCCCTGAAGTCATCAGTGACTGTGTCACCCTTCATAATCTGTGAGAACTGCGAGTGGAGAGGGCCCCCCCTCCATCTGGGAGACAGAGGCCAAGCACCTCATTTGGTGCTTTGACCAGCCAAAGGCCGGCTGTCACAGAGCAGGCCCCGCACAGAGCACTGAGGATCCGGGAGGCGCTGATGGACATGTTCCTTGGAGAGGCGCAGTGAGGACTGGGTATATCACCACACGCCCTCACTCCCCCATCCCACCCATGCCTGTCCCCCATACACCCCCACCCTCTCCCCATCCCCAATGAAATAAAAAGCATCAGACAGAAGACGTGGCGTTCAAAGGGTTTATTTACACATCCGAGGAGGTGGTCTGGCTGCTGGGAGGGGCTTTGGAACCCAGGAGAAGTGAGGACATTTGGGGGACAATTGGGGGAGAACTGGGGGAGACATAGGGGTATGGGTAGTCAACGAGGTCAGGAAGGGGGGCAGTGCCTATGCTCTGGGGGCAACAGTGACAAGGGGCACTGGGGTCCCTGAGGAAGCCTTCCAATATGATGGGGGGAAGCAAAATGTTTTGCCAGCCTGGTCATGCTGGCTGCCATGCCCTGGAGGGCCACGCCAATGTTTGTCAGAGCAGTGCTCAGCCACTCAAGGGCCTGGGTCTGCCATTCCTGTGCGACAGTCCAGCTCTCCTCCAGGCTGATGGACCTCTCCAGCAGGCACAGGGTGGAGTCCTCATGGGCTGACCGCTGCGCCCGCCACACCCGCAAGCTCTTTTTAGCCCCCCGGCCTAGCTGGATGAATTCAATGAGGAACTCGTCCTGGGTCCTCCGTGCCCTTCTCCTGTGCTTGGTTCTGTGGTCTGGGCTCCCAGGAGCACAAAGCTGGCTGCCAGGGCAAGCTGGTGGAGAGAAGTGGGGACCAGGGTTAGTCCCATGACATGCCTGGCTTGTGCTGTGTGTGACCCAACAGCAGCAAGCACCTGTGCCCCGACTGTCCTCCCACCTCCTGCTTCCTCTCCTGTGGGACAGACCCCCCTGGGCACGTGCAGCCATACCCTCTGGCCCGGGTCAGGCATGGTGCCCAGAGTGGCAAGCAGCTATGAGGCCTGGCCAGCTCCTAGTGCATCTCCCGAGGCCATGTGCCAGTGGTATGGGCTGCATGCTTTGTGCTGTCAACGCTGCCAGCTGTGGCTCCTCAACATCCTTGCTGACGGACTTCTACTGTGCTATGGTCCAGGTCCCCTCCCCCACCCAGTCCCTGGCACCTGTGCCTTGTGGGACTATGTGCCCCCTCCCCGAGGCCCTGGGACCCTGCCTGTCTGGCTCCCCACCCTGCCAGTGCCATGGGCTGGCACAGGTCTACCCACATGGAGGAAGAAGAGAGCACTCACCCACAGATGCCGCTGATGTCTGGCAGGACATGCTGTCTGTGGGGTCCTCCTCACCTAAACGACCCTCCCATTTATCACTATGCCAACACCAATGACCTTAGGTAGTCCAAAACACCACAGGGGGGGCCTCCTCCTCCTGCTCCCCCATGACGGCTGGTCCCTCGTCAGGGGCCAGGAACAGTTACAGGCTGGCAGCTGTGGTGGGGGGTGTGTCCCCTCAGGCTGGCCACCCTCAATGTCCACAGGGGAGTTGTCCTCTACAGAGCCTCCCTCCAGCAGTGTGGGCAGGGAGGGGAGCTCCACCGAGTCAACGCTTCTGCTTGGCAAGCTGCTGGGCTCCCTGCTGAGGTAGCGGTCCAGCTCCCTAAAGCAGGAACTTGTACTGCCCCTGCAGCCACCTCACCTCCTGAACCCTTGTGTAGACCTAGCGGAGGCATTTGATTTTTATGCAGACTTACTCGGTGGTCCACGGGTGCCCCCTGGCAGTCAGACCCGCAGCAATGTCCGCGTATGTGTCCCAGTTGTGGTGGCTAGCTCGCAAGCAAGACAGGATATCCTCAGTCCCCCAGATGTTCAGGAGACAGAGGACCTCCTGGTGGCCCCACACGGGAGCCCTGTGCTAGCCCTGGCTCCCAGTGCTACCCTCTGCAATGTCTGCTACCTCCAGGCAGCTGTTGGGGCAGACTGGTGTGCCGGGGTGGGGGGGCATTGTGTTGTTGGCAATTCCTCTTCCTGGTACCATGCACCATGGGAAGTGAAGGGAAAAACACGGTTAATTCGAACTAACAGTTACTTTGGGTTAATTCAAACTAAGTTCGAATTAACCACTACTTCAAAGTTAGCCTAGGTTTTATAACTTCAAAGTTAGCTTTCATTAATTCAAACTAAGGCATTCCTTGGTTCTAATTCATAAAAGCATGTGTGGCCATGCATTTATTCAATTTGAATAAATACTTATTAATTCAAATCACATTCTATTTGTAGACATACCCAATGCTATGTATCTAAGGCCTGACCTATATAGTCTAGTGAAGTTAGAGTCATTCCACTGACATTATAGATTTTGGTTTCATCTCTTACAGCATAAAATATTCCTCATTTTCAAAGCTCTATACAGTTATGCTCCACAGCAAACCCTATAAAAAATATCATTACCCTATTTTGTGCATAAGAAAATTGAGAAATAGAGATAAGGTCCTAGGAAAAGCTAGAGCAACATGGAGTTTGCTGTAACTTGTGTGATGGAGTTTTCCTTCATCTGTGCTACACTTCTTCCCCTTATGTTGGGATGAGGGGCAACTGACACAAAGCCTCTGCAAGGGGAATGTTCCATCAGCTAGCTCTAAGCACTAAGGCTATGTCTACACACAGGGAGTTAAATTGATTTAACTTGAAGCGATTTAAGTTAAATTGATCATTAAATCAAGTTAAGTTAAATCGATTTAACAGGTCCCCACCAAAAACCCAAATCGAACTAGCATGTTTGGGTGGCGGGGGCAGGGATGCCACGCCTGCGGGGCTCTATTCCCCTGCTGCCTGGCCAGCGTTGTGGGATGCTGCACTTGTGGGGCTCCGTGGCACTCTGGGATCCCTTTCCCCGCCACCCAGCTCTTGCAGGGGGGAGCTGGGCACTTGGGGCTCCCTTTCCCTGCACAGGGGGTGTGGGCCCCCCTGCGTCCCCTTCACCCCCTCTCCCTCCCTGGCCAGGGTGCTGATCCACTCCCAGGCCAGGGTGCTGAGGAAGGTCAAACTGTTATATCGATATGTGGGTCATATCAATATAACACAGCCATAGTGGATCATTTCAAAATGACAGTTTCAAGATAGCCCTCATTTTGACATAATACTATGTTTTATTATCTCAAAATGATTTTCCTTATTTTGAAGTAAGGGAGCTCCTTATTTTGAAATAAGGAAACGTTGTGGGGACCTGCCATCTTTTAAATTGAAATAACCAGTGTTATTTCAGTCTAAAACTTGTGTGTGGACATATCCTAAATGCTGCCAGTTAATTAGAAAATATGGCCCTAAATGATTTGTCAACCAACACAAAGGGAGAGTTTGGAAATCTCATATTCTAATTCTATCTTTTAGTCCAGTGCTCTGACTTTCCCATTTCATAAACTTTGTTGACACAAAATTACATGACAGAAAGGCGATAATCATTGTTTATAAAAATTATCATTTTAGCTATTTCTAAATCTATTCCTATGCAAGTCTTTCAGACAGGAAACTGGTAATCTAAACTACAACAGGGTTGATTTAAATCCCACAATGTTGGCAATTTAATTGCCTAACATTTTAAATAACCAAGCAAGTGAGTTATACCTTTCCAGAGGACACTACTCATAAGAATTAAAATGCTGTGTCTCTCCTACAATGCATCATTGTGTCTGCAACACCTATTTCCACATGAAAATATAAATTTAATTCTCTGATATTACTGAAATAAATCCTTTTTCCCCACCCACACACCTAGAGAAAAGATGTTAATGTCAAACAAAATTAACTCACCAGAGAAGAAACAACTAAATTGCTACCCTCACTGATGGACTGTAAAGAAATGAAACATATTTATATGGAGATGAAAAGAACTCAAGTAAGGAAGTATGTTATCCTCCTGAGGAATGCATATGTAGAGCCCATTATAATACAGAAATAAAGACATTTTACCGTGTCTTTCATCTTCAAGTATTTCACAAACTCTAGGCTATGTGGTGACTTCTCTCACATAATGTATGAGAGAACACTCTGAGGCTCCTCACTCCCTTACTTATGCATACTTATGTATTTGGAGGCAGAATTTAACAAGGGGAGCTTCCTCTCTAGCACATCATTTCTAAATGCATGTTGTCTGGAGAGTGTTAAGTTAATTTTGTCCATACATTTGGTATAAAATTAAGCAAATTCCACCTTCAATAGCTCCACAGTGGAAGTCCAGTAAACAGCCAAAAAAACCCAAACCCACCACCTTTACCCACTTCAATATGTAACTCACTGAGCCTATACAGTATTGTACAGATACAGTTGAGTTGTTGATAACATACTCTTGTTCCTGCCAATTGTCCAACCACTTTGGGTGTCAAGAAACTGAGCCTTATAAATGCACAATGTTTAGAACATTTACTATTCTATCGTATGCTATACCTAAAATCAGGGTTCAATATGCATTTCAAAGAAATTAATTGTACTTTCTTGGGTTTTTTTTAAGAGCTTTTTTTTTGGAAGCAGGTTTAATATTTTGAAGACACATAATAAACTTAACATCATTTTTTGTTGGGAGAGTTGCCTAGTGATTAAAGCAAAAATTCATTAGTTTCTCTTCCCAGCTCCAAGTCACTTAATATATGTGCCTCCATTTCAACATCCATATAATGGAACTGATTTACACTTGTCTAGCTTTCAGAAGGGGTGCAGGGCTCGTTAGCTTTTTGAGAGCACGTCATGTAAGAGGCATGATAGGCTTAATCTTCCAATGTACAGAACAATCCAATCCTGATCTGGCAATGAATACACCTAAGTAGGCCCACTGAGTTCACTGGAACCACTTGAGAGTAGAGTAATCATTTAGATTGGGGTTGTCAGAAACTAGCCTAGGAATAATCCCCTTGATTTCACTGGGACAGTCATGTAAAATAAGAAGGATTTAAATTTTGGCCCAAAGTTGAAACAACAAAGCCTGTACTTCTGTCTAGGTCAGTAGTGCCAAATGGAGAGGGAAGAGCACATAAACCAAAGCACAACCTTGTGTGGTCCAGATTTAAAGTCACCTGTACTGATTTAAATTTTAAGTTCAGCTTGCTTCCTATATATTCAGATACATTGTTTCTCTGTATAGTATTGTCTATTTACATACTTGTGCAGACTAAACTGATACAAACACAACAAAAATGCTAATGAACTGGCTATTAGTATATTCTGTTGAAGCAGATCATGGGCCTTTTGAAATGCTCCCATGGGCCACATGCAACCTGCGAGCTGCCAGTTGAGCAACCCTAGTGTAGGATAAGCTGGTGCCAGAAAAATTAATAGCCCAAAAACCTACATGACTTTTAGTCTTTACCCTGACCGTACTCTTACAAAGGAGACTAGTTCCAGTGGGTTGTAAAGGGATGGCAATGTTAGTCTAGTTCAGCAAAATAAACAGGGAGTCTGGTGGAACCTATAAACGGTAACAAATTTATTTAATTCAAAGGAGTAGCCGTGTCAGTCTAGCAGAGAAATAAACAAGAAGTCTTGTGGCACTTTTAAGTACTAACAAATTACATTAAATTAAATGTGATAAATAAATTTATTAGTTTTTAAAAGTGCCACAAGACTCCTTGTTATGAAGGAGACTGACTCCCGTCAGTTCTTCACACATCACACTTAGTTTGGCTGTCACAGACATCTGTTCTCTGTAAGTTCCTGTCAGTAATCCATGCTGCCATTATTAGTCCTGCCAATCTGATTTACAAAAAGGGCTTTATAAGATTTTCTGTTTCTTGCCATCTGTGTATTATCAGCACACAGTGGCACAAGACCTTACATTCCCTATCTTTGTGACAAAGGAGCCATGCCCGCTTGCTTTCATAATGTAATTGCCTCATAGATCTTTAATTTCTTAACGATTATATTCAGCCTACAAGGCTGTCAGTAAGCACAACAATATATTGAGTTATTCATTGTAACAGAGTCATGACGCACAGGGGTACTGGTAAAAGACTGGCTTTATCACCTGGCCACAATCACATGATATGGATCAGTTACAGTACTGTAGTTCAGGTGCCTGTGTGACAAAGTCCTTTAGTTCTCCAAATATTTTTTCTTGCTAATCTTGACTGTGCCCAGAGTCAGTCTTACATTGCTCTAGAAAGTCCTCAGTAGCATGAAGGAATGGTAGCAAAGAGACCCATCCCCCATCTTCACAGAACCTTGCAGAGGACACTGCTGCTTAGGCTCAGTCTCACTAGTAAAAGTGAACAATGCATGCACGCATTTTAACTTCTCTCTTTGGGATTTTTAAGGGGATAGGATTGGAGGCTCAGTGTTTTAGTTAATAATCATTGGCAATGTTCAACCTTATGTTTTTGAATATGTTGCACATTTATTGCATCAGTCTTCTGTTAGATACAGATGTATTGACAAGCTTCATGATGTCATTAACATTCTCCATACCCCTTACAAATCCTTTGAATCTATCTACCTCTGATTAGACTCCCCCATATGTGAAATCCTAATAATGACAGTATTCCTTTAAAAATATAATTGGCACTAATGCCACAAACTAACATTATGAAACTGTATACATCATTTTGTGGTTGAGACTACAAAAGAGAAACATAGATACTACATGAACTCGTTTCCAGAAAAAAAGTGACTAAGCATTATAACATTTGCCTGTGTTAAAAATTTTTTATCATGTTTCTAACCAATGCAAAAGTCACCTCTACACAGAATAACTCCTTTCCTCTCCAGTTCAGATATTATTATTTCCCTACCCAGAGCTCTTCAAGGATTAGTGATCATGACAACATCAGCTAATACAAAGGCAGCTTCCAGTAGCAAAATATAAAGTGTGTGAGGTTTAAAATCCCACATCAAAAGAATATTAAACATACAAAATGTCACTTTATTCTTAACGCAAATTAGAAGATAACTTTAACTTCACGCTTTCTAAATGTTTGCCATCACCTTTTGTTTTAGTGGAACTTTTCATATTTTACAGTAATTTTTAACATGAAAAGGTTACTCACTCTGTGCAGTAACTGGACTTCTTTGAAATGTGTGTCCCTGTGGGTGCTCCTCTTGTGGTGTCACATCCCATGGTGCCCAGAGTCAGAGACTTTCATAGTTGTAGCAGTAGAGGGGCCACGCATGCACCCAGTGCAATGAGGTCCGTTGGCATGCTGTGCTGGGTGCGGGTGTCGCTGTCGTCCTCCATTCTTTCTCCATTGTGGAGCTGTCCTGTTGAGAGATAGACTTTGAAGTAAAGAGGAGGAGGGCAGGTCATGGAGCACCCACAGAGACACACACGTCGAAGAAGTCCAGTTACTGCACAGGGTGAGTAACTTTTTCTTCCTCTTCTCCGAGTGGTCCCTCTGAGTGTACCACTTGTGGTGACTACATAGCAAACTCAGTAAAGGAGGAGGGACTTCATAAGTCTCATGGATGTTTAGATGCACTGAATATAGAAGCTCCCAGGGAGGTGTCTTTTAGAGATAATAGTTCAATGGCATAATGTATAAGAAATGTGTCAGGCAATGACCATGTTCCTGCCCTGCAGATGTCAACGAGAGGCACACTGTTGAGAAAAGCAACTGATGTAGCCATTGATTTTGTTGAGTGTGCCCTAATCCCTGCAGGTGGTTCAAGGTTCCTTTGTCAATAGCAAAGTTCTATACAAGAAGAGATCCATTTTGAGATTCTCTGGGAAGATATTGACTTACCCTTAGATCATGGCACTAGAGATGTGAAAAATGTCTGATTTTCTAAAGGATTTTGTTCTTTCAAAGTAGAATGCGAGTGCTCATCTTATATCTAGTGTGTAGAACACTGCTTCTTCTGGGTTGTTGTGTGATTTTGAATAAAAACCTGGTAAGTTTATAGGCTCATAAATATGGAAAAAGAAAACAATTTTTGGTAAGAATTTTGGGTGAGCTCTCGGTGTCACTTTATCAGGATGAAAGATCATGTATGGTGGATCAGCCATTATTGCCACTATTTCACTGATCCGTCTGGCTGAAATAATGGAGATTAAGAAAGCAACCTTCACTGATGTAAGAAGGAAGAGGTGGCCATCCATTTAAAAGGTCATTTTGTTAAACCTCTCAAGACTAAATTAAGGTCCCACTGGGGAACAGGGGCCTGACTAGGCAGATAGATCTTATTGAGACCAGACAGGAATCATTTCACAATAGGATGAGATAACATTGTTTTGTTATCATACTTGTAGTGGAAGACGGAAATTGTGCATAAGTGCACCTTTGGAGAGCTAATCAAAAGCCTTGATTTCTTTACGTGTAATAGGTATTCCGGTATCATAGGGATGGAACAGGAACATGTGTCAATTTGAATACATTTGCACCAGGAAAGGGACCTTTTCCATTTATACAGGTAAGTCCATCTTGTAGATGTTTTCCTATTATTGATTAAGATATGCTTAACCTGCAATGAACACTGTTGTTCATCCATCGAGAGCCATCTATCATCCATGCTGTGAGATGAAGTCTCTGGACATCTGGATAAAGTATTGTGTTCTTTTGTTGATAAAGTAGGTGCAGTGGATTGGTAGCTTGATTGACTGCTGAATCGAGAGGTACAGTAGATCCGTAAACTAAGTTTGTCTTGGCCACGCCAGGGCTATGAGAATCACAACAGCTTTGTCCGTCTTTATCTTGTGAATCACTTTGTGAAGAAGAGAAGCTGGAGGGAAGGCATAGGATAGAAAGTTGTTCTATGTTATCACAAATGCATCTCCCATAGAATGGTTGCCTATACTGCCCCTGGAGCAATATTTGTGCCATTTCTGATTCCACTCTGTTGCAAAGAAGTCTATTGTCTGCTTGCCCCATATTCAAAAAATGTCCTTGAGGACTAAATCATTCAATTCCCACTCATGTATTGTGGGAAAGTGCCTGCTGAGTTTCTCTGCTAGGGCATTCTGGGTGCCTGGGAGATAGGAGGCCAAGAGGGTTACCAATTCCATAATTTGATTGCTTCTGTGCATGGGGATCAGGGTCTGCCCCCCCCCAGTGATTTATATAAAACATACATGACACATTGTTTGTGGGAATTTTCATGGACTTGTTTCTTACGTGTGGAAAGAAATATCTGCATGTGTTGCACACCACACAGAATTTAAGTAGGTTGATGTGTAGAAAGGATTCAGCTCCAACCATTGACTCTGCATGGTTAAATGATTCATGTGTGCTCCCCAACCTTTGAGGAAGGCATCAGTAGTAATAGTTACTGTGAGGCTTACGTGGTCAAATTGTACACTCATCATAAGGTTCTACTCAATTGTCTACCAATGCAAGGTACTTTCACCTCTGGAGGTATGACTAAAGGCTTCTGAAGGAAGTGTCTGTTTGGCTTGTAAACAGCGGTAAGCTACATCTGAAGGCGTGCATGTGGTACTACAAATGTCGACACTGCCATGTATCCGAGAAGTTGTAGTACCGTACAAGCTGAAACCATGGGTAGCATGGATACTTTTGGGATTAGTTCCTGAATTGCCATGGTGTTATAGAACGGTCTGAGGAGAAATTCTAGTTGTGGTGCACTTGGCTGTGTGTTGGAGAGGAGGAAACTTGAACCCTCAACCAACGGCTCAAAACTGAGGCTTGGTCTGAGGTGGTTGGGAAGAAGATAAAGGCTGCTCTTGTCTATGACATTGAGGGCATTGTCTAGGTTGTTTCAATTTTGCATAGGATATCGGCATTGATAAGGTTGAAATCTTTATTAAGAGCGCCTAAAAGATGGGATGTACATTCAAAGTGTACACAAGGTTGTTCTCGAATCTTTCAGAGAATGAAGGACCTCATTAGTTTTTTCTGCAAATAAATAAGATTTATTGAATGGTAGGTCCTCAAGCTTTAAATGTAGCTTCCTGGGAAGGCCTGTACTGTTGAGCCAAGAAGCTCTGCTCATCACCACTGCTGTAGCAATTGCCCTTGTGGCCATATCAGGTGTGTCCAGAGATGCTTGTAAAGATGTACAAGCTACTAGTTAGCTCTCAGTCAGCAGTCTGTTATATTGTTCTCTCTCGTTTTCAGGGAGATCATCCACAAAGAGAAACAATTTCTCATAGATTCTGTGATTGTAATTAGTCAGAAGAGCTCCATAATTTGCTATCTGAAGCAGAAAATTGGCTGAAGAGTACATTTTTCTTCCCATTAAAGCCAGTCTCTTTCAATTCTTATCAGAAGGAGAAGATCTATGAGTTGGCCATCTCACCTTCTGAGTTGTGGCATCAACCACTAATGAATTCAGATTTGGATGAGTGAACAAGAATTCCATGTCTTTAGGCGATATATAATACTTTTTGTCATTTTTCTTCTCTGTTGGGGTTACTGAATCCAGTAGGGATCCTATTGATTGAGCTGATTTGATGACAGTAGTATTCATTGGAATTGCAATCTTTAAAGAACTGGATGCAAGAAGGATCTTCAGTACTTTATGATGTGACTCCTTAATCTCCTCCAGAAGAACGTCTAAGTCACAGGCTATACATTTGAACAACTCATCAAATATTCTCAGGTCATCCATTGTGGTGATAGATATGGGGATGATGGCATCATCTGGGGATAAAGATGAATCATGTATGTCAGGAAAGCTGTCAGGAAAATTAGACACATTGTCTGTGTGACAATGAGATGATGCTCTTGAGAAAACACCAGATGTACAGGATCTGACTGAAGGAAAAGCTGGAGGGATAGGAGGCATTGGTGGCTGATAATGCCCATAATAAAGCTGATATGGGTTCAAATGCATTTGGTATGTAGGAAGTGCCGGATACCAAGGATGTGAAAAGTAAGGTGGTGGAGGATACCTTTGCAACTGAGAGACTGTATTTTGTGGAGAAATCAGTCTCGTTGGTGAAGAATGCTTAGATGAGAAACGAGCATCCTCCTCAGGGCTATGAGCTGAGCTCGGAGAGCAGGATGGTGAGTACATCTGGCTAAGAGTATAAGATGCTTTTGAGATGCCAGACCTGGATGAAGGCTCCAGATGTTTTTTGCTTAGATTTCCTATTTGCCTGATTGAGAAGTATGGGGATGTGGTTCTGCACCATGAGCCAGAGGTTGCATTCCCATACAATGCTGTAGTGATTGGTAACAGTGCCAGTGTATGTGGTATATCAGAGCCATGTGGTGCCAAAGGTATTATTGATGCGGGCAATGGTGCAAAAATTCCAGCAGTCAGAACTGTGCCCAAGGTACTCAAGCAAGATGGTGCCCTTGACAGAATTGAGCCCTCTGGTGTCAAATTGTGTGTGAGCACTGAAATGGTCTTCAATGCATGGCTTGAAGGAAGTTTATGCCATCGTGGAGACTTTGCAGAGCTCCTTCCAGGGTCTCTTTGTTTCTGGCTAGAACATTTATCATCTTTAGATAATGAAAGCTGCTTAGTGCCAGAGGAACCTTTCACCTCTCTGGCATGTACATTAGGAGATAACGACCTAGCTGATCTCTTTTTCTTAAGTGGTCTGAGAAGAGGTAGGAAACCTTGAAAGCTTTGTGGATGAGTGCTCTGAAGGCTGTTTACTGGGTCCAGGATTAGAGGTTGGTCTCAAGGAGTTTTCAAGCACGAATAGCTTGAGATGAAGCTTTCCGTCCTTACGAGCTCCTGAGCTCAAATTTTTGCAGTGTATGCATTTCAGAGGTATATGAGATTCTATGAGGCATCAGACACAGATGTATGTCCATCAAAGGCAGGCATGGCATCCCTGCAATTTGAACAACGCTTACATCTGGGGCAACCCAGCATATTGTGGTATTAAAGTTATGATAAAAAAGCAAGGAGTCTTGTGGCACTTAAAGACTAACAAATTTACTTATTGCATGAGCTTTCATCGGAGAAAATAAGTGCCACAAGACTGCTTGGTGTTGTGTTTGTTTGGTTTGGTTTTTTTGTTTTTTTTTTTTTGCTTTACTAGGCTAACACGGCTGCCTCTTTGGAACTTGAAAGTTATGATGTTCTTGCCATTAGTGTCAGCGACGTTTTGATTTGTTAGAAACCTTTCTTGTCTCTCTCCGAGTACTTGTCTTTTAGTATATTGTTCTAAATTTGTCTTTCTTCTTCTTCTTTTCTTTTCCTTTTTGGGGGGGGGGGGGGGGGGGGGGGGGGAGGGCCAAGGAAAGGAATGAAGGTGATGGTGAAGTAGGACTGTGAGGGAGGTAATGGTAAGGAATTTCTTTTTCTTTGCTCAGGAGAGGATCAACGAGTAACGATTAACAGAAAAGTGAGGAAACTTAGGTTCAGAATGAATTAACGATGAGGCAGGTGAAAGTTTTGATGACTGAAGAAAAGCCACTTCGCCTATAACAGCAGTTTAGAAGGACAGCATGGCAGCCACACATGTGCCCGATGCAGCGCACCAACGGACCTCATTGCCTTGGGTGCATACATGACCCCTCTACTCCTACAGCTATGAAAGTTTTTGACTCTGGGCTCCACAAGATGTGACACCACAAGCGAAGCACCCACAGGGACCACTCTAAGAAGAAGTTTTAGCTATTTTAGATGTTCAAAAATAAAATCTTTCTCTGAAAGTTTTTGCTCTTGTCCATTTGACAAATATCCTCTGTTCTTCCTGTTGCCAGTGCTGCAGGAAGCAACAGAGCTGCTTTTTGGTTACAACCTTATGGCCCCAATTCTGCAATTTTTTATTTATATTTTTATTTTTTTCACCCAGAAATAAAGGGAGAAAAAATAACAAAAAAGTTAAAGGAATACAAAGGCAGGGAAAGGAAGGGAAGGAAGTAAAGCAGGGACAGAAAAGGAGAGCAACATCTTTGTTTCCACTCACTAGAAATTAATCAAAGATTTCTAAACAGTCTTTTCATAATCACCAAAACATTAACCACTCTAACTTCCAGGTCAGTCAAGTCCCTGTACTAAGTTTCTCTCCTTGGAGGCACTCTGCTCTTCCAACTAAGCCAGGGGTCCTCAACAGCTGTGTGGCAACACAGAAGTGTGTTGTGGCACAGCAGCTGGGTGTATCACTGCAAATCAGCCTGCTGCTGAAAGCTCCACACACCCCTGACCCTCCATCCCCAAAAGAAACCCTCTCAGGTTCTTTCAGCAGTGAGGAGACCTGTAACGAAACACTAATTTTTGGCTGCTACCCCTTTAAGAGCCACCACTGAAACTACCACCATATATAGTGTAGTGGCTAACACCTCTGCTTAACATGCAGAAGGTCCAGGGTTCAATTCCCAGGGGGTTGGACTTGATGATCTCATGAGGTCCCTTCCAGCCCTATGATTTGATTTGAAAGCAGCAGCAGCTTTCTTAGGCAGTAGGGGGCACTCTGTGAAGTGCTGTCATTGAAACTGCCCAGGCAGCAGGGGCTGCTTCTCAAAAAACCAAAATTGCCTCTGAAGGCAGTTTTCTTTCAGCAAAGGAGGGGCGGGTTCACTTTTAATTTCAGCTGCTGCCAAAAATGCTGGTGGCAGGCAGACCCTCAGTGGCTGGGGGGGGGGTGTGTGCTATCAATCATGGTTGAGAACCCCACCATCTTGCACTAAACACTAAAGCAGTTGAGAACCCCTGATCTAAGCACTGAGCTCTTTGGCTATAAACCAGAGGTTGACAAACCATGGGCACCAGGTAGCTATGGTACCCGGGGTTTGTAGCATAGTGCCTAACTCCGCCATGGAACTGCAGCAGTAAAGCAGCCTCTGGAGCCTACAAATATTGCTGCCTGCACCCACAGCAGCACTCAATGGATTCAGCAGCATTTCACTGGTGGGAGCCCCTGCGCTGGCACCAAAAGTGACAGCAGTGGGGTTTTGACAGTGGGTTTTCAGCAGCAGGGAGCATCCTAGTTAGGAGTCTCATTCTGAAGCTGGGCAATGAGCTGGATAGCAATTTTGTTGAGCCTTGCCATAAAATAAGCACTGCTTGCCCAAAAGAGCAGCACCAGCATGTAAGGAGGGATGGAATTTAAATTTTCTAGCCAAACTAGTCAATGTTTTCTGGAAGCCAATACTGTGGAAAAGAACCGGGGGGGGGGGGGGCGGGCACTGAAGAAGAGCTCTCTGTAAGCTTAAAGACTTGGCTCTTTCACCAACAGAAGTTGGTTCAATAAAAGAGGTTACCTCACCTGCACTCTGCCACAAAATCTGAGAGATATTTACAGACAGAACAGTAACAGGCTGAAGTCAGTATTTCTGCCAATGGGAGGGAATGAATCAACTCCCATTCCACCCATAGCCATGGAAGAGTCTGCTTTGGTATGTTTTGTTTGTAGCCACCAACCTGCCTGGCTAAAGACAGAGTTTGTATGATAATGCTGCAAGACAGGCCAATCCTGCATTCTGATATATGTGGACAAACCTTCTGGAGTCCAGAAGCTCTCCACAGGCACAGGGAGCCTGCCTTCATGCATCAGATCATGTGTATTACAACTTCACTAATACCTGGAACTGAGCTAGCTGTATTTAAAACTAGCTCAGATTGGTTCAATGCAGGCTAGCTCTAAGAGTAATTACAGGGCTCAGGGTGGTTTTACAACCCCCACACTGAAGAACCCACTACTGTGGTTTTACCACTCCAGAAACTTCTACTTGAGCCAGAATTACACCCCGTAATTACAGTTTAGACATAAATGAATAAAATAAAATAAAAAAAAATGTTTTTCACTTTAAAACAGTACATATTAGTTTAAAACTTTCAAATGAATTTATTTTTATCCTTTTAGGATGTCATTTTCCGTAGCAGTTTAAATCTTCTGGTGAGTCAGTGTTTACTTCCTTTATTTAAAGAGTTGAGAGAAAGATTCCCATTTTAAATGATGAATCCTGCATTCTCTGTATTATTGAAAAAAGAGGGACTTAGCTAGAGTTTCTGTAAAAAACTGTATCCGTGTACAGTTAGATCACCTCTGTTCAAGTAATCAGGATTGTGTACATTCTGTTAATAAGCTATATTAAGAAATTATGACTTGGCATCACCTATTTCTTCTCCAAAGGAAACTAACTTGCACATCTTTGTGAGCCTTTTCCATTTGAGAAAATGGCAACAGTATGATTACTATTTCCATTTTAGAGATGAGAAAACTGAGGCATGCAGAGTTTAAAGGGCCTGATTTTCAAAGGTATTTAGGCATGTAAAGGGGCTGTTTGATGCCTAGTGGGCTTTTCACAAGTGCCTACATTCCACAGGATTTAGGCACCTAACCTGCTTAGCTGTTTTGAAAATCCCACTAGGCACTTAGCTACCTCTTTAGGTGCCAAAATACCTTTACAAATTTGTCTGTAAGTGACTTGCCCATGGACAAATAACACAACCTAGGAATACCAAGTCCTGGGCCCCTGTTCAAATCATTAGATGCACAACCTCTCTTTGTCAAATGCATGCAGCTAGTCTGAAGCGATTAATGAAATTTCACTACATGAAAATGTCTGGCAGAACATGATTAGAAACATTTGCAAGTTAGGCTGTCATATTACCTATCTTATTTTTTCCTTAAAACACAGTGTAGAATGCAATGATACGTACTGCAACCACTTTTCCTGGAATAAGATGAAAATGTTTTCACTTTAAAACAGTACATACTAGCTTAAAAAATTTCAAATGAATTTATTTTTATCCTTTAAGGATGTCATTTTCCATGGCGGTTTCAATCTTCTGGTGAGTCAGTGTTTACTTCCTTTATTTAAAGAGCAAGAGAAAGATTCCCATTTTAAATGCTGTCCTGTATTATCTCCTCCCCAAAAGCCTGGATGGAAATTTTTACCATATTGAAAGGAAGACTGTACACTGCTGGGGTAGGAGACCTCACTTAATTAACTCAGACCTACTAATGGACCAAAATATTTGTTTATGATTTGCAAGGCTTCCTATTTTACAGGTCTTCCATGCAAGGAAAAAAAAAAAAGGATGGGTTGCTAAGCAGCAGCACTTGAGTGTTTTTAAAAGGCAGGCATAGGATCTGATCCTGCAAAGACTCACACAACATATGATTATTTGCAAGATTAAGAGAGGCCAAACAAGAGAGAGAGACAGAGAGAGGAAGGCATGGCTATCTATATACAGAGAAAGAGTCTATGGTATAGGTTCAGACTCGCCCTATAAGTTTGGCTAGAGGCCCAGCGTTTGTCCTGCTAACTGAAATTAATAATTCCTTGATTTGATGACTGTATGAATCAGATCCACTGATTCCTCCCTTTAGAACAAACTATCATAAAAAGAACTGCACCAGTCTCTTCTAGCATTCTCACTAGCTTCCTGCCAGACTTCAAACACAGAAAAAGCTTTGAACTAAATCATATATAGAGATTTTTAACTAACGCAGCTGCTGTTGCAGGTGCTATGTCTTCATGTGTCTGTCACAAAATATTGCTCACATGTTGAAGTTTACATAAGTGTCTTAAATTCATGAATCTGTAACAGGAATTGTAGATTGAGACATTAAAAAATTCAAAATTAGTCCTGTGTTGTTTTGCACCTGATCTTGAATGTGGCAGTCCAAAATATCCATACTGTTCCACAAATGATAAAGCAGAATGAAAGTCTTGCAGACAATGAATACAAATATGTGTGCTAATTTTAGTTATCCAGCTCCAGTGATTATGCAAATCTAAATGGAACCAATGGAAATACCTTCCCTATACAATACCTAGTACTTAAAAAGCTTTTAATATTCAAAATTATTTATAAACATTTAACTAATTAATTCTCATAATGTCCTTGTGTGGTAGATAAGTACTTGTATGCCCATTTTGCATTTGTGAAGCCATCCAAGGCAGTATACTGATTTTTCAGAAGCCACCAAGGAAATTACATCTACGAAAAGAAGCCTGAAGTTCTTGACTCTCAAGTGGAGGGCAATGCTGGAGATAAGGCTAACTTTCTAGCTTTGTCACAGATTTTCTGTGTGACCTACCGGTAGATAAATCACAATCTTTCTGAGTCTCAGTTTTCTCATATGTTAAATGTACTACTTCAATCCATGAATACATAAATATTTGGAGATGTTCAAACAATATGATGACAGCAACTTCAAGTAGAGTCAATGCCATATGAAATTCACAAGCCATTTTGGTCAAATTCAGTTACAGGATTTTTCAAATCATCGATTTCATGGTTTCAGGCTTTTATATCTGAAATTTTCTGGTGTCATAACCATGCAGGCTCTAAATCAAAAGAAGATTGGGATGGGGGGGTGCGGTATTGCCACCCTTACTTCTGTGCTGCTGCTAATGGAGAAACTGCCTTCAGACCTGGGCAGCCAGAAACCAACAGACAATGCAGACATGAGGGTCACATGGTATTGAGGGGGTCATCAATTTCTGAGGAGGGGCAGGATCAGCCTTATGGGTGGGTGACAATACAGGACCCTGTGGTAAAGTCAGCCCAACGCTACTTTAACCCCCAAGCGCTGGGCCTGGAGCCAAGGAGGAAAAGGACTTCCCTTCCTCCTGCTGGGGCTACTCCTAGAATTGGGTCAGACCCATCCCCAGGAATCTTCCCTGGCTGCAATAATCTCCACGGCTGTTCCTTGTGCACTGACTCCTCTCTCTGTGGCTGCAGAGTAATGAGAGCAGGAACCAGGGCTGGGATGCAAAGTTTTGCACAACAGAATGAGGTTCCTGAGGATGGGTCTGACCCAGCTCCAGAAGTGGCCCCTGCAGGAGAAGAGGAAGTCCCTTCCCTCCCTAGCCCTATCAGAACTAACAGTTGGAGTTCATTGCAAAAATGATAGCAGCCCCTGCTGGGGTGCCATCATCACTTCCTCTTCCTGAGCAGATTTCACAGAGGAGAACAGATATGACAGTCTGTGACACATTCTTCATGGCTGAGAGTTTAGCAGAGCCCTATACCAGTGATTTTCAACCAGTGTGCTGCAGCACACTGGTGTGCCATGAGAACTGTGCAAGTGTGCCATGAAATTTTGTAGAAAGGTAATGAAAATCAGTGTAAAACAAACATTGTTTCTTCTTACACAATATTCTCTCCAACCAAAATTACAACTCATAAAACCCATGAAAATTAATCATCAAATTAAAAGTGAGGTATCTATCTTTCAATTCTAAAATGTGAACATTCTAAATGCAGGTGGCCAAAGGGCAAAATTGAGTTGATGTGTATTTTTTCCCAGGGGATTTTAAATATTAATGCATTTGATCCTTCTTCAGCTTGTTGCAAAATTATGTTAGTAAGAATGTAACCAGAGTACATGTAAGTAAATGTGACATTTGTGAACAATCAATTCAGATAAAAAAGTGGGTGTGCTGTGGAATTATTTGTCTCACTGAAGTGTGCCATGTTACTGAAAAAGTTGGGAACCACTGCCACATACAAAGCTAGTCAAGTGATCTGATGACTAGACCCTACCTTTATTGTATGGCCACAGGAATTTATGCAGCACATAATTCAATCAATACCGTAAGTCATAAGGGATTCTGACACATTTGAGTGTAATTTCTGAACACTGGACTACAGAAATACTTATACAGTACCCATAACGTTTAGCATCAACATTGAAGTAGATGAGCCATCAGTATTTTAACAACTTTTTTGCCTAATTCTGCTTAGTATGTGTGTTACAATAACGTCAGATGCCAGTCAGAATTGATGCTCCTACCATTATTAGTGCCCAGAGAGGTGCTGAAGTATTTCAGTGGGAGAGCCCCATAATAATATCATTTATTTTAGTAAAGCTACATAATCTAACAATTTCACCTAGCAGTCTTTAATTTATCTCCAAAATGGTATGATTCTGTTTTCTGTTTCTGTTTTTCCCTCATAAGTGTTCAACAAGAAAATACTTTAATTTTCCACTGGCTCTTTAAAATATATATTTTGAAGAGAGAACTTGTGTACTTGATTCATGGAACTGGAAACAGCTGTATACATTGTGGTGACAATAGGCCATATTTATTCCTGATAAACCACCACCAAAGTCAATGCTGTTACATCAGGGATGGATTTGGCCCAATATATTAATCCTTCAGGAAAGCAATGCAAGCCACACTATGCATGTTTTAAAAATATAAGAATTCAGTCTGTCTCCAAAAACTTGCTTTGTCATCTCAGAAAAGAATGATACAGTGAGATGTGGACAGGGTGGAGCAGGTCACTTACACTATGTCTACAATTGCAAATTAGCCCAGACTAAGGAAGCTTAGTCCAAACTAATATGAACCTTGTCTACGCTAGCCTTTGGCTAGTTCAATCTAAAAAATAATTTCGTTCAAACTAATCAAAGGTTAGTTTGAACTAGTTAGTTTGGCCGGTTAATCCAAACTAACTGCTTAATTTGAATTTATTTGCATTTTTGTTCAAACTAGCCCAGTAGAGACATGCTAGTTCGAACTAAACAAGTTCAAACGAGCAGTTAGTTCTAATTAAACTTGGATTTTTAATTTGAGCTAATTTTTATTTCAAACTTGCGCTTTTTTTAGTTCAAACTAAAAAGATAGTTTGAACTAAAAAATTAATCTGAACAAAAAAAAAAAAAGCTCTTAGTTTGAACTACTTAGTTTGGACTAAGCAAGTCCGAACTAAGGTTTTTAGGTATAGACACATCCTATGTAGCTGGATGTAGTGCCTTGAATACCTAGTTAGGTTCTAAATTAATCTCAACAGTCATTCTTCATGATTGTTGTTTAGTGAACTATGTGAAATGACTAGGTTCCTTCAGCAGAGCAGTTTCTACATCACAACCCTTCACCATGGCAAACTGTTGGATCTTCATTAGAGAAGTAAAGGACTCCGGTAGGAGAGAAAGAATTAACCTCTGTGACTCCTAATAGGGGTTGGTTCTACTGTCAGAATTGAGGCCCATTGATGAAGTAGTATGACAAAATTTGCACTACAGTTATCCACCCTCTAGTCTTCAGTTTCAAAGTTCTTGGTATGCTGGCTCTCTCAGGAGAACGAATTTCTACTCTTTTAAATCCAGTAAATAAATGATAGTCTTTTCCTTGAAACAAAATCCATTTTATAACCATAGTGCTTTTCGATTCTAAAACAATTTCTTTTCTACAATATAGGTTCTATCACACTCTGCACTGTACTTTCCTAATGCCTTAAAGAATCAATTAGCTAATTCACTGTTTTCATTTTTATGGACCTCTATGCTAATTACAAAGACCCCAAGAAGGCCATTGTTAAATGAGTAATGTGTATATAATATCTCTCCAAAATACTTACAAATGTTAAAATTTATCTATAAACAATAAAATTAGTTATCAAGTTCACTACTCAGCTAAGCAGAAGCAGTTCCACTAAACTCAGTAACAGCAGCAACTGCTCATATAATGTCTGAATCTGGCCAAAATATTCTGTCTTCCATGTAAACAGTGGCCTTAGCTCTTGCCTCACACGGGACCTAGTCCAGAAGCCACGAAAGTCAGTGGGAATTTTTCATTTGATTTCATGCGCTTCAGATCAGGTCATTACTATTGTTCTAAACCAGTATAACTGCACTGACTTCAGAGATACACTGATATAAATGAGAAGAAAAACACGCTTACTGTCACTATTAGGAGAAGGAATGCCCTATCTTAAGATTTGGTTTTAAAAAATCACAACTTGAAACTGTAAGCAAATCTAAATACTTCAGATAATATTTAGTATCCTGCAACATATCTATATAGTTAATGTACTATGGCCTAATGAGATATATAAGAAATAGAGCTATAACTACTGAAAGTTCATTAATTTTAAAAGCCCAACTTGTTTGCATGCTATCATCCAACTAAAGTCAACCATGTAAACCACCACCAGCAGCAACACTAAAACCACCACCAGCTCTCTCTCCCTCTCCGAAACAAAACAAAAAACAAATAAAAAATGTCTATCCATATTCATTGTGCGTGTACGATTGTGTTTACAGCTAACACTCTTTTTACTTACCCTCTTCCTTTCCTACTCAGTCCAAGTTGATGATATCTGAGATTGCACTGTTGCTAGAGCTGCAGTCCCAGAATCTTGGGCTCACTGGCACTATCTAATGAAAGGAAAAGAGATTTCTATCACCCTGGCTTTCTCATTTCTGCTAAAAATATAGCTAAGTAGTCATGAAAAATATTCACATTTTAAAATAATGGGTGGTATAGGCATTAATTAAGAGGGTGTCAAAGGGATCATAAGACACTTTCTTGGTCCCTCTTCAATGTCAAATTGGCAAAAGGTCCTTAACACTCCTTTAACAGTCCTAGAAAAGAAAGTCTGTGATGCAGTAGTCAATAGGTGAACTGTGGGCAAATCCAGACCACAAAAGACTCTGAAATCTTTTTATTTATTTAGCTTTATTATTAATTACTATTATTATTATTTTCTCTGGAGTCTAGAGCTTGACTACACCTTGAACAAGACGTTTTGAACCTTGACAAAAAATAATTTACTACCCTGGTCTATGCCCCCTAAACCCTCTCCAGGTTTTTTGTTTTGTTTTGTTTTGTCTTGTTTCTCTGAAGCTTTAGGGCTTGCTTACAAATAAAGGACCTCTGATCCCAGAGAATCCAAGAGGCTTTACATTAAGTCTGATCATTCCCGCAACTCGATAGAGAGATGCCACCACATGGCTCTCTTCTATCTTTCATAGCAGCAAGAAACAGCCATCTCTGTTTGGGAGCAGCTGGGAGAGATAACCATCATTGTCCACTACACTCTAGGGCAGGCATGGTGGCCCAAAACTAATGGAGCCTCAGACTACATTTGTTTTTCCATAGCCTGCTTTCTGAATTTTCTATTGTGCTATATATACAGAGGGATCATTTATCCATCACTGAAATCAAGCCACCCTTGAACTGGAGCACAGCACCTATTTCTCACCCTTAGAGAAATCCTGCCACCACCAAAGTCAACAGGAATATCAAAGCTATTTTTCTTACACACCACCATGTGTTACAGGATTCACAGCAATGATGTTAGTCTAATAAATCTGTGTATGGTGTAGCTGATGGAAAGAATAAATTAAGAGTTTTTAAGATTTATTAATTGCTGATGATCAAGAAATATATCCTGTATGTTTTAGATTTATTTCTGCAACTGGGCATGAGTTTTATCTTTCGTTGGGAATAAGAAGTGTAATATTTTAACCATCACCGGAAAGATTCCAACCCTACTACCTCTGGATACGTCGGTTTAACTTATCCCTGTGCGTATCTGAAAAAAGGTGTTGCTAAGAAACTTTTTAAAAAAACCTCTACTTTCTAGGCAGGCTAGAAATATGATGTGAATAACTTTTCCTTTGAAAGATAGAAAGGATGATCTACTACAGGAAAAAAAAATAAGGAGTTCTGTGACACTCAAAGACTAACAGATTTATTTTTTGCATGAGCTTCCGTGGGAGAAAATCCCATTTCGTCAGATGCTTTGAAGATGAGGGAACGAAGTGGGATTTTCTCCCATGGAAGCTCATGCAAAAAATAAATCTATTAGTCTTCAAGTGCCACAGGACTCTTTGGGGTTTTTTTGTTTGTTTTTGTTTTGTTTTGTTTTTTGCCTGGACTAGACTAACACAGCTGCCCCTTCGGAACTACTGCAGGAGTCAGCAAACTTTGCTGGCCGTCATACCAGCCCCACGCCCCCAATCCATAGCAGGTGCCAAGGGTGGGGTCAGCAGGTGCAGCACGTGGCAGCTCCTTTTCCCTGCTGGGCTGGGGAGCAGGGCCCATAGGAGACAGGAGCTGCAACACGGACATGGC
Organism: Podocnemis expansa; assembly: GCA_007922195.1. NCBI lineage: Eukaryota > Metazoa > Chordata > Testudines > Podocnemididae > Podocnemis > Podocnemis expansa. Next base: position 30,757,302 of record ML682014.1, read on the forward strand.
TCTGGAGGCCCCAGGCCACTAGATTGGAAACCGAGAGATCTGGAAGCAGTACTTAGCTCAGCCACAAACTCTGTGTGTCTTTAAACTAAATCTGAAGTGATGGCTCCTCAGGCTACATTTCTGAAGTTCATAGCTAGGGATAAGCAAACAAGTGTGGGAAACATAGCCTATGTCTGCACGTGGGTTTCTTGGCCAAACACTCTCTGGAGGAAAAGGAGCTGTTCCTACCTTAAGCCTGGGTGGATGGCTGTTTCGAGAATTAAGAAGGGCTGTGATTAGAAGACACTATGAGGTATTCATGGAAGGAACCTTGAAGAAGAGGAAAACAAAAGTAGGGTACTACAGAGGCACCTTCAGGCCAAGAGGAGGTGCTCTCGGGGGTGGCTGGCCCTGCTAAAATACCTAGCTCCTGTGCCATTATCTGTACATACGTTTTGCCTATGGTGACCAGTGGGCTACTGGTTTTCAGCACAGCCCTCACATGGCATCCTTCAGTGAACTATTAAACAGCTATCCAACGCAGGGGTCCCTGTAAAAGCCTCTGTACCCAGATAGCTCCAAGAAATTCATGGATCACCTCGTGCGGGGTTTGTATACCCTGTTACACAGGAGTTTGTGTGGTTATACTGAGGCAAATTTCCTTAGTATATCCTAACCCCAAAATTAAATATTGGTGATACTGCTAGTGAATAATTGGATATTTTATATAGAAATAAATGGTCAGCTTTTTTTTATTATTACCATGCTGCTTTTTCAATTTTTAAGGACTTAGATGCCTAAGTCCGAGCACTGTGATTGGGAATTAGGTAGCTAAATATCCCAAAGGCCCAGAATCTGAGCTTACAGCGAACATGATTTTGTAAATGATTTCAGCCTTCATTTTTCTATTTCTATGTCATTTTCTTTTTAAAAGATACAAATTAAAAGTTAAAGTTAGAACCATTGTTGGTATAACATTTAATCCCAATTGAACTGTCATGAGAAATAATACTTATCTTCTCCAAGCGAGATATTATATATGCACATTTCTGGTTTTAGATCATTTTTACTTTCCATGGCTCTAGATTGTAGCATTAATTTACATCAAATCAAAGGCCTCTTGATTCATCCAGAATTTTACAAAACCTCTTCCTTGCAAACCAGACTCCAAAACAGGGCTCCATGCCATTTTGATCTGCTAAAACACCCATTTAGTTATCGTTTTGGACTTTTTACAGAGCTCAGAACAGGGGTGTTGTTGCGCCAGGCAAGACCTGGGGCCCAGGCCCAGGCGCGCCTTATCTGGAGTCAGGGCCCTGGGCTCCTGCTCCTGCCAGCTTGGCCCCTGATCCCCCATCAGGGCCAGAGCTGGGGCCAGGGCCGGGCAAGGCAGGAGCTGCCATGGGCAGCCCGGCCTGCATCCCAGGCTAGGAAAGGCAGGTGCCACTGTGGCCAGCCTGGCCCCAGATTCCTGGCTGGGAGAGGCAGGCGCTGCCGCCATGGCTGGCCTGGCCGTGGATACCCAGCTGGGGATGGGGAGGGAGAAGCAGGGAGTGTGCCAGCCATTCAGGGCACTGGGCCGGGACTCAGGGCACATGCCCCCTGTGCCAGGTGCCAGCAACGCCCCAGCTCAAAATGGACCAGGATGCTCAACATTTCTTTTCTTCCCACCAAACAATCACTAATCTTAAACAACTCAACATCTAAAATCTTGAAGGATTTAAAGAATGCTTTTAAGGTTAATCCAACTCTGAGTTGAAGCAGAAAAGTGATACATTCCCTTTAGTTGTAGTAACAGAAGCACTAGTCATACAATCATTCGGTTGTTTTGGCCCTTACACTGTTTACACTGATACTCCAGCTATTAGGGTGACATGGTGACTGCTATCAAAATTGCATACTATGTCACTAAAACATGGCCACCAACCAAAGAATGGATTTGAGATGCAAAAGCCTGCATAATGCTGTAAGTCACATATTTGACGCAAAAAGTAGTCCTTCCTGTAGCAGAGTGGCAGCATAAGACCTCCTGACTTTCTTTTTGGTTAACAGATATCCTGTACAATTTCTAGTATACTCTCCCATTGCCCTTATTGACTCCACATGAAGGCAGTCCTCAGGGATTAAAGTAAGCTGAAACACCCCTGGAACACAGTTGCAGGGCTCACAAATTTGAGGGGCCAGAGTTCTGAGGCTCTGAAAAAATAGAAAAAATCAGGCAGAACACATGTTCTACCCTGCCCTGGCCTGCGAGCTGAGGGCAGCCTGGGGGAGTTTTCAAATCTCCCACCCTGAGCATGCTCAGATGCATTCTCATGGTGGGAGCAACCTGGCCAGGGACCATAAGTCACTAAGTCCAGCCCTCTGCATTCGTGCCAGAGCCAAGAACCACCGGGGGGGGGGGGGGGCACAGGAGGCAGCGTGTAAGGCTGAATCAGGGGGTAGGGGTTGGAAGGCGCAGTGTGTAAGGCCAGGATGAGGGGAGATGGACAGAGGGGGCAGTGTGTGAGACCAGGATGGGGGTGAGGGGGCACCATGTGAGGTCAGGATCAGGACCAGAGGGGTAGCGGAAGCAGCATGTGAGGCCAAGCTCAAGGTCAGGGTGGTGCAGAGTGGTGGAGAGGGCAGCATGTGAAGCCAGAATCAGAGCCAGGATGTCTATGGAATGATAACCATATTTTTATTGAGCGATAACCAATGCGTACGGTACTGAGAAGTGGTTGCAAATGCCTATCTGGGCTGGGACCCGCACATGAATGAAGGTGGCCTGGACAATACAGGAAGGGGGCCCAGAAATTAGGAGCATTCTGGGGCCTGTCAAATTATACTTTAACCATTGGCAGTCCTTTTGGTTGAAGGCAGTTTGATGATAACCTCTTCCAGAGATTTCCATTGCTAGCACACAGATCTTGCTATCTGAGGTTACACTATGTACAAAGTGAATCCATGCAGGTCAAGTACATTTGGATAGCTATACATAAAATTTGTGTTGCAGTTACAGGAAAAAAAACAAAAAAAAATCAAGTTCAGTGCGAGTACAGCCTGCAAGCACGTTATGTGAACGTAATACTACAATGACTCTGAGAATAAGCTAAAGGGTCCAATGCTCATCTTGAGTATCTGGCAAGAAGCATAAGGGTCATAAACGAAAACAAATTAAGGGTCAGGTGTTTTACACCCTTTTATTATGCAACTTTGCATCTCATGACTCTGGCAAAGAAAACAGTCTTCCTTGCGAAACTGGAAAAGGTTAAGAGCATTGGAGACAGATCATCTTGCCTTCAGTCAGCCCTTGGAATAGAGTTTCAAATATCACCACCCAGAACTGTGTATTAATGTTAGCTGAAAGTGTGTAGGCATGGAAGATTTCAGCTGACTGGGAACCTTTTCAGTCTGAAGGCCTTCCTCATGTGTCAGAATTTCCCTACATCTGCTCAGTTTAGTCACATTAGAAAATCAATGGTGGAAATAATTTTCCTTGAATGGATATTAGAGAGTAGTAGCTTCCTACTCTGTTCTGAGCAGAAAAAAAACAAAAAACCAGCAACAGAATTCCACTCACGACCTGGCTCCCAAAAGATCTGTGAGCCTTCACAGTCCATAGCAAAAAAAAACAAAAAACACAACAACTACCAACCTCCTGATTATTTCTGAATAAAACTGAAGCTGAAATATACATATGGAACCAAACTTTTAATGGGCCTTCTTAAAATCCCCTATAAACCTGCAGGGGCACCTGATTCCGTGCATGCAAAACACGTGTTTGTGTAACCTGCAAGGGTGGGCTCAAATGCATTCACTTGCCCCCCTCCAGTGCCTAACAGAGAAACCTCTGCAGAAGGCAGCTGGAGAGCCAGGATCCAGTCTGTTCAGTACTCACAGCAAAGACTGCTCAGAGTTCCCATCCCACATTAAACTACTACTCAGCATACATACAATGAACTTTTTTAACTCACTAACAAACCTTATCCCAAGAAACCATAATAAATTTAAACAAAACAGTAAGAAACCCAAGAGTCCCAAAGTTCAAGTGAAGTCATCCTTATCTCAATTGTAGTTTCTAAGTCCTTGAGGCTTAAACACAAAACAGAAGGCATCCTCATCATCTCTAGCTGCAGGAATCTTCAGGCGAATGCCATGCAGTCCTTTCTTCCTACTGTGCAGCCAGCACGGCACAATCAGGTCACTGGCCATCCAGCTCCCAGTTCTATTGCAGACAATTCCCCGGAAAAACTGTCCAAAGCAGGGAGAAAACATCCTGCAGTCCACTCTCACTCAGCTCCTTTCACTCAGTACCTGGGCACATGGACTCCGCAGCTCTCTTTGTTTGCTCCTCTCCAGGCTGCTCTTCTCAGGCTTCTCCGTGGGCATGCAACTCCAGCACAACAATAAAACTTTTGCAGCATGCTTAATGTGCTACCACACCCTCTTACCAGAAGGTTCTGGTTTCTGGGCTGCAAAATCTGCCCAGCAACATAACCCAGCCATAAGGGATCCCTAAAAGAGATCCGTATATCATGGTGTATAAGCTGAAAATTTTGTGCCTGAAAATTGGCTTCAAAACAGGCTCTTGGTTTATACTCAAGAGAATACCGTAGACAGCCCCTCCCAGGAGTTTTCCAGACCATGTGGCAGGCCAGAGCCCCAGTGTTGCCGGGTGGCCATCTTGGGCAGTTGGCCGGAGCTGGGGCTGGAGTGCGGAAGGGACCCCAGCATCTGGAGCAGCCACGTAAGGGGGCACGGGGGGGTCGGCCTGGACATCGAGGGGGGATTCAGGGCGGCCAGGGAAGCGGTGGCAGGGACCGGGGGTTGGGGAGGGGGTCGGGGAGTTGGGGAAAGTGATTGGACGGTTGGGAGGGTTTGGGGGAGGGTTCAGGGAGACCAGGGAAGGGGTGGCAGGGCTCGGGCATTGGGCAGGGGGTCAGGGAGTCCAGAAAAAGCAGCAGGAGGACCCAGGGTTTTGGAGGAGCCCAGGGAAGCAGCAACAGGGACCGGGGATGGGGGATGGGGTGCCTGGCAGGCCAGGAAGAGCGGCAGCAGGGGTTGGGGGGTGTCGGGGAAAGGGGCGGAAAGGGTGTTGGGGAACAGGGGAGCAACAGCACTGAACTGAGAAGGGAGTAGGGGGGCGGCAGC
>ML682014.1:30767413-30856505 GCA_007922195.1 Podocnemis expansa
GGGGGGGCAGCAGGGGTGACAGCAGTGAGGAAAGGGCAGAGCAGGTGGAAGCAGGGGGGGGGCAACAGTGAGGAAAGGGTGGCACAGTGGGCAGCAGCAGGTAACTGAGAAGTGAGCAGGGGTGTAGCAGTGAGGAAAGGGCAGAGCAGGGGGCAGCAGGGGTGAGGAAAGTGAGGAAAGGGCAGAGCAGGAGTGAGGAATGGACAGCGAAGGGGGCAAGGGAAAAGCAGCAGCAGAGATTTTGGGGTAGGGAAGCTGTCAGAAACTCCAGAGAAAGCCAGCAGCAGTGGGTGGGGGGTTAGGGGCCAGGACCAAAAGGGGACTGCGGCTTATACCTGGATCACCAATTTTAGCTTCTTTTTTGGGCTCAGAATTGGGGGGTTGGCTTGTGCCCAGATCGGCTTATACCCAATTATATACGGCACTTCTTTTAGGCACATGGGTTACATTTGCACATTCATAGTGTACAATGGCAAATGCCTCTTTGTGTGTGCAATAATCTATTTCGTGCGTGACATAAAAACTGTGCTGTACATGGGTCTAAAGTTAATGTGGGAGGCAAACTCAGAATAATAACGTTAAAGAAGTGGCATCTTCATGTACAAAATGGATATGCCAACAGCAACTGATCAGTGAAAACTTAGTTTGAAGGATCTAGAATTTTTCTCAATATTTTAAGTTGGGCTCCCCCTGTAATATACACCTCCTGGTAGGAGCTCACATGGTGTTCCACCGCTAACAGCATTTCTTTTGAGGTTAAGCCACTGAACTCTCCTGGTTGATGCTCAGTGCATACAAGGCTATACCAAGAAGCCCCACCCATGACATCAGGTGGAAGCTAGGAGATGAATCCTTCAGCTGATACTTAGGGGCCTGATCCAATTTGATTAAAGTGAAGGGAGAGACCCCCATATAATTAATGGGAATTGGACCAGGCCCCGTGTGGGACTAGAATACTGAAGACAGGTTTTGTTGCCCACAGTAAAAAGGCTGGTAGCTAGAGGAATTCCCCCACTCTTGGCCCGTGGGGAAGCACATTAAAAATACTGGAAGACCATAAAAGATTGCTTGCTCCACTGATGAGTAAAACAAAGAGTCCTGTGGCACTTTTAAAGACTAACAAATTTATTTATCACTTGAACTTCTGTGGGAGAAAATCCCACTTTGTCAGATGCTTGAAGATGGGCAATTGGCATTTATTTTCTCCCCATTCTGTAAGTTCCCTCAGATTCAAAGCATCTGATCTGGGCTTTTCTCCCAAGAAAGCTCATGTGATAAATAAATGTTTGTCTTTAAAAGTGCCATAGGACTCCTTGTTTGTTTTGCTGAACTAGACTCAGGTCGTGTCTACAGTAGATAATTTTTTGCACAATAAGTTTTCACATTAGAAGAAAAATGCACACAACAGTCCTTGTAATGCGATGGCCACACTATACTTTGAATTTTTGCCAGAAAGAGCATTGTATTGTGGGCACTTATCCGACTGGGCCACTCGTCAATTTCTAATGCTAGAACTCTGAGCACTCTGAGTAAAATTTACCCAGCGCACTGTGGGTAACATTTTCAGTTCCCATGGGACACTGCATTTCCTTGTTGTCAGTCAATGTTGCCACTAACAGCTCACGCCCGTTTTCAACGTTGCCCCACTACTTTCTGTGTTTCTGCAATCCAGTTCTGAAAACATGGATCCAGCTCCACCCTCCAGTGTTGCCTGCAGCATTATAAACACATCTTGGCTGGTCAAACAGTGCATCTTGAGTGCTGAATCAGAACAGGAAGTGGATGAGCCAGACCTGCTGAGTGCGAGGCAGACTAACAGCACTGCATTGGTGAGTTCTTTCATGGAGCCATCTGCACATGGCACACCACCACTTCTGGTCACAAGAGACAAGCAAAGAATGATGGGACCACACTGTTATGCGAGTCTGGGATGATGAACAGTGGCTACAGATCTTTCAAAAGCATAATGCCCCCTTCATGGAACTGTGTGCGGAGCTTGCCCCTGACCTACAATGCAAAGATAGCAGAATGAGACCTGCCCTCACTGTGGAGAAGGATGTTGCAATTGCTGTGTGGAAGCTGGCAACTCCAGACTTCTACCAGTCGGTCACAAATCAGTTTGGCCACCTCAGGTCCACAGCTGGGGCTGCGCTGTCACAGGTATGCAGAACCATCAATCGCACTCTGCTACGAAGGACTGTGACTCTGGGCAATGTGCATGAAACAGTGGACAGATTTGCAGTCATGGGACTCCCTAACTGCGATGGGGCAATCAATGGCATACATACTATCTGGCAAATGAGTACATAAATAGGAAGGCTTACTTCTGCCTGAGGCTGCAGGCACTCATGGATCACCAAGGACATTTCACAGATATTAATGATGGGTGGTTGGGAAAGGTGCATGATTCTCATCTTTTCAGGAACATGGGGCTGTACCAGAAGTTACAAGTGAGAACCTTCTTCCCAGGAGAAAAAAATTATGTTGGGGGTGCGGAGATGCCCACAGCGACCCTGGGAGATGCAACCTACCCACTGATCCCATGGCTCCTGGAACCCTACACATGCAACTTGGATGCCAGCATGGAACGGTTCAATCACAGGTCGAGTAGGCGCAGAATGACTGTGGAGTGTGCCTTTGGCAGTCTCAAGGGGTGCTGGAGGTGCCTAGACGGAAGGCTTGACTTAAATGAGGACCATATTCCAGCCAGTATAGTGGCCTGCTGTTTCCTCCACAACATCTGTTTAAGTAGCAAGAGAAATCTCCTCCTGGATGAACCATGGAGGCTGATCACTTCTCATATGTGTACAAGCTGCCAGATGCCAAGGGCATTAGAGGGGCACAACTGGGAGCTATACGCATAAGGGAGATGCTGAGGGAGCATTTCAGTGATGAAAACCCATAAGGAAGACACAGTATAAATCAGTGTACCAATGTGATGCTGGGAACCTCCAAGGCACTGCAGCATCAAGGGAACATGTCTTGTGATTCCATGAATAAACATTGTGTATGACTGAACCAATATTGTTTCTGAAGGAATAAAGACTGTGCACATGATTTAAGGATCATTTTTATTATTAATCAAAAACCAGTAGACAGAAAACAGTGGCATGCAGAGTGGGCACTCTGTGGGCCAGTGAAGCATATTACAGGGGCATGTATGTCTGGGACTCACTCCCATAGCTGTGTGAAGAGGTGCATGTGAGATTGTACGAAGAGGGTCCTTGGGCTTCATAAACATGCTTAGTGGGAGTCTGCGAGGAGGGTGTGATAAACTGCTTCTGTGACTGAATGGGGTGGGAGAGCTTGTAGCAGCTGTGACTGGAGACCACCATTGTCTTTAGGAGCTCTGTCTCCTCTTTAAGTAAATTAAGCAATTGGTCTTTATGTTGTTGTCTCCTCAGAAAACTTTCTTTGCAGTTCTATCTGTATTCCTATCTCCAAGCCCTGTTTTCTCTCCTGGATGCCTCACTGGACTGTAAGAGCTCTTGGAACATATCCTGCTTGTTTTGGCGAGGCCGCTTCTTTATCTGACTGAGGCAGTTGGCAGGGATAGGCCACCTGCCCATGAAGGTCATTTCTAATTAAAACCTAATGAATAAAGGAATTGTTATTACATTCCTCCAATTACAGATGTAACAGTCTGCAAACCACATTAGGCTCTCACCATCACCCTGACCACAATGCAGCTCCCTGCTGAAGCTGGAAATGGTAAGTTCCACACAGGGGCCAAGAATGCTTATTTGATTCAACTTCTGGGGATCTAGGGAGGGGTGCTTGCCTGGATAGTCAATGAACATGTAATCTGAATATCAGTCTTAATCTGTGCACCCATTTTCCACAGGAGGTAGCCATAGAAGCTGATATCCCACTTCTTAAAGAAACCAAGAAAGCTAGAGTCCATACCCTGCATGCCAGCAAATCTAAAGTGGGTCCCTGTGCTGCAGGCTTGTGGGCAGCTATGGTCCCCAGTAATGTGCTTTCCAGCTGGAGAGGGAGATTGTCCTTCTAGGGGGGAGGAAACACACCTGCTCTGCCAAGGAATCTGAAGCACAGAATTGGGGGGCGGGGGATATTTCCAGGAAACTTTCAGTGAGCTCTCCATAGAGGATGCCATGGGAATTGCCCATGCATCAATGTGCTGATAATGAATGCTGAGTAGATGCACTGAAGAATGGGAAGCCATATGCAAACACAGCTACTCCAGCACACTTCCCTCTCCTCATACCAGTGTGTTATTAAGTAGGAGAGTGGGCTCTCGAACAGAGCAGAATTAGTTTTGTAAACATTTACCAGACCCCCCACCCCCCCGCCACCTCCAAAGCACCACTGGTGAAGGGCTATAACTGGCTGCATGTCTCGATGTGGCTGATATTCCTGACTCCTAATGTCTGCTGCACAGCTTCCTGGCTCCATGTTATCCTCCATCTCCACTTCCTCAATCACCTCGTCATGGTTTGCTTGACTAGCCGTTGTCTCCGGGGGTATGGACATGTCTATGAAAGCCATGGGAGTGGATGTGGGGTCCCCACAGAGCATGGTTTCAAATTCTTTGTAAAATCTTCAAGTAGCTGACACTGAGCCAGACCGATAGTTTGCCTCCCTGGCTTCCTGGTAGTTCAGCCTCAGCTCTTTCACCTTGGCTCTGCACTGCAGCATCTCCCTCTAATATTTTGAGGGAATTTGAGATAGCAGCACCACTGGCCATTATCTTTCAAAACTAAAGGAGAACGGGGGAGGTGCCAGAGGATTGGAAAAAAGCAAATGCAGTGCCTATTTTCAAGAAAGGGAAAAAGGAGGATCTGGGGAATTATAGACCAGTCAGCCTCACCTCAATCCCTAGCAAAATTATGGAGCAGGTTCTTAAAGAATCCATCCTCAAACACTCAGAAGAAAATAAAGTGATCAGGAACAGTCAGCATGGATTCACCAAGGGTAAATCATGCCTGACCAATCTCATTTCCTTCTATGAGCAGATGACTGGTTTTCTGGATGCAGGATATACCTTGATTTGATATACCTTGATTTAGCAAGGCTTTTGATACAGTTTCCCACAGCATTCTCACTGGCAAATTAAGGAAGTATGGGTTGGATAGGTGGACTATAAGGTGGATAGAAAACTGGCTAGATCAATGGTTGCAGCGTGTAGGAATCAATGGTTCCATGTCTAGCTGGCAACCAGTCATGAGTGGTGTGCCCCAGGGGTCGGTCCTGGGGCCAGTTCTGTTCAACATTTTCATCAACGATCTGGATGATGGAATAGACTGCACTCTCAGTAAGTCTGCGGATGACACCAAGCTGGGGGGAACAGTAGACACGTTGGAGGGCAAGGACAAGATTCAGGGAGACCTAGATAAATTGGAACAGTGGGCCAATAGAAATCTTATGAGGTTCAGTAAGGACAAGTGTAAAATCCTGCACTTGGGACAGAAAAACCCCAGGCACTGCTATATGCTGGGGAACATTCAGTTAAGTAGCAGCAGTGTAGAAAAGGACCTGGGGGTCATGGTGGATGGGAAGCTAGATATGAGTCAGCAGTGTGCTCTTGTTGCCAAAAAGGCCAATGGCATACTGGGCTGCATCAAAAGAAGTATTACCAGCAGATCAAGGGATGTGATCATTCCCCTCTATTCTGCACTGGTGAGGCCACATCTAGAATACTGTGTTCAGTTTTGGGCTCCCCACTACAAAGGACAGGGACATGCTAGAGAGAGTTCAGAGGAGGGCAACCAAAATGATTAAAGGGCTGGAGCACAAGCCCTATGAGGAAAGACTGAAAGCATTAGGTTTATTTAGTCTGCAGAAGAGAAGATTGAGGGGGCATCTGATAGCAACCTTCAACTACTTGAAGGGATGCTCCAGGGAAGATGGAGCTCGACTGTTCTCGGTGGTGACAGAGGACAGAACGAGGAACAATGGTCTCAAGTTGCGGTTAGGGAAGTCGAGGCTGGATATTAGAAAAAACTTTTTTACTAGGCGAGTGGTGAAGCATTGGAATGAGCTGCCGAGGGAGGTGGTGGAATCTCCATCTTTGGAGGTGTTTAAGGCCTGGCTGGACAAAACCCTGACTGGGATGGTTTAGTGGGAGTGGTCCTGCCTCTGGCAGAGGGTTCGACTAGATGACCTATGAGGTCCCTTCCAACCCTATGATTCTATGAATACTCCTTTTCTGACATGGCACGAGAAATCTGTCCGTAAGAGTCAAAGTTCCACCTGTTGATGCATTAACTGCACCTGCATGGTGGAATCTCCCCAGATGCTGATCAGGTCCAGCACCTCAGCCGGCCTACAGGTGCAAGAGCTTTGCCGTGTTGAGCCGCAACTGACTCCTGGAAACATGCTCGCTTTCCATGCCCAACAGATATGAAGTGACAGCAGGAAAAATTCAAAAACTCCTGGGAGTCAAAAGAGCAAGGGGCTAATCACATCAGAGCAGCAGAGTGCAACTGCAAGACCAAAATGGTCAGGCTTGGAATTCTGGGACATTTCTGGGGGCAACTTAACACACAAGGAAAATGAGTCACCATTCACACATACCCTTTTGCGCAAAAGCCTTTATGCAAAAGGTGCTATGACTTTTGCACAGGTGGCATTATTGTTGCACCAGAACAGGGCAGTATTAACACAAAGAAGAGTGTTTGGGTGTGTACAGTGGCCTTGTTTTAAAAAAAAAAAAGGACAACTTTTGCCACAAAAACTTGCTAGTGTGTGCAAGGCCTCACACAGCTACCCTTCTGGAACTTGTCCACTGATAAAAAACAAACAAACAAGGAGTCCTGTGGCACTTAAAAACTAAAAAAAATTATTTATTGCATGAGCTTCCATGGGAGAATATTCCACTTTTTCAGATGCTTTTAAGATGGGGGAACTTACAAAATGTGAGGAAATAAATGCAGTGAAGTACAAGTCATGGTATCAGGTCACACTGTAACAGCAAATCAAAGCAGTTGTTAAGATTCAAACACTGGGGAACAGCACATAGAGCAGGGGTCTCAAACACGTGGCCCATGGGCCACATGTGGCCCCTAAAGCTATTTCCAGCAGCCCGCAACAACACTATTCTTACCTATATTTGCAATATCGCTGTATGAAAAGGTTTCAGTGGGGTGGCCCTCAGGCTAATGTACTAGCCCTCATGCGGCCCTCTATTAGTCCTCATGAGGCCCTCCTGGTGATTTGATTTTGAGACCCCTCGTATAGAGGAAGATGAGGTAAAATCAACTGTTGTAATGAGAAAAAAATGCGAAGTCCCTATTTAGCCCTGAAACAACAGTCAAATTTGTAAATAAATTCAAGCTCTGCAGCTTCTCTTTGAAACCTTGAGCTGTTACTCATTTGCCTGAGCACAGCAATCAGTAAATCATCAATGGAGCAACCAGGAAGATTAAAATGCTCAGCCACCAGTTTTAGAATGGTGTGATTTGTGATGTCAGATCTGTGGGGCTAAATTCAGACTTTGGATTTTTTCCTCATTACAACAGGTGATTTGACCTCATCTTCCTCTATATGCTGTTTCCCAGCATTTGAAATTTAACAATGGCTTTGATTTGCTGTTACAGTGTGGTGTGATCCCATGACTTACACTTCCCTACATTTATTTCCTCCCATTCTGTAAGTTCCTTCAAATTCAAAGCATCTGATGAAGTGGGATGTTCTTCCAAGAAAGCTCATGCAATAATTAAATTTGTTAGTCTTTAAGTGCCACAGCACTGTTTGTTTGTTTTTCTGAACTAGACTAACACAGCTGCTCCTTTGGAACTTATCCACTGTTGAGTGTGTCTCTCTGGGGCTGACTTATCTGTCCAGTCCAAAGCCACCTGCAATTGAAGGAGGCCATTGAGGAGGAAGAACAATGATGTGCTAAAGCTGACAGGAATTTTGTCAGACCCCTGCCCCTATTGAAAAGATACTTCGGAAGTGTTAAAGACTCAACTGTTAATTCAGAAAAATGTGATGAAAAGATGTTATCTGGTTAAATAAAAATGTGCAGTTACTCCACAGAAATAAGAGAAAAGAGAAACTACTGTTAAAATAAAAGAACAAATGGATTACAAAGTCTGAAACTGGATCCTTTTAATGTTCTTTAATCTTATGTATATATTCCCTCCAATCTTTGCTCTTTTAAGTAAAATGCTAAAGAGAATTTATCTGTAACTATAGTTTACTGTGCCTAAGAATAGAAGAAAGAGAGAAGATCTCCCTGCTTGGATTACTCGCTATCAGACTGCCAAATGGCAAAATACATGCTAGTTTCTGGAAAACAGTCCAGCACCAATCAGTGTTTTCAGTATGGCTCTTATACCCATAGAAAAAAACATAATTTCTAAGGAGCCTGGAGACCAAGATAACAAAAATTTCTAAAAACTGAATGCCTGAAGTAACAACTCTAAACTCTAACAAAGAAAAGCTGTAGAACCAAGCAGCTCTCAAAAAGTGGTCAATATACATAGCAGCGAAGAGGGAACTTGGTGGCATTTTGAATTACATGAAAACTGTAACTTTTTTTAAAATTAGGTTTCCCTAAACTTCTAGTTTCATAACATGTTTACTCCATTAATATAAACCATTGTCGGTTTTTAAGGGTGATCTATGTATTGTAAAAATCTTAGGGCCATATGCTTAGCTGATGATGTCACAAACTGAGTTGTCAGTTTACACTGGTTATATTTCTAACTAAATTTAAACAATGTAATCAGTAAAGTTGCTTACCTGAAACTTGTTCTTGCTTCTATGACTACTGAGGAAATAATGTTGTTTTTTCTTTTCTTTTTTTTTTAATACAGAAGTCCAGAATGCATATTTTGCTTGAGCCAAATGGAACCTGAACAATTTTCAAGTGGGTTCTAAATTTAGTAAAATGAATTTTTCCACTCCCATTAAGTAGAAATCTGCCCCACAAAGAAGCAATTATGTCATACACTGTGACATGAAGTGCAAGTTCAGACTGTTGCGATGCCTTAATTTGTAAACTCAATCTCTTTAAGAATGAGACAGGAATTTATCAAATCACAGAAACAGGATAGAGCAAAGAAACTTGTAACTACACACATTATCGGTACGGACCATATAATCAGCCTAGGAGCTGCCAAAGCCAGCGTAAACAGGATGTTAGAAAAACAAATAGGCCCTGGTATTCTTTATTAGCCCACCCAAAGAACATACCGAGCACTAGAGGTGGCCTTAGGCAATTGGGGGCCCTAAGGGAAGGCCCTTTATGGGGCCCCCTATAGGCCCCCACTGCTGCCCTCACTGGGGCCCCAGCCCCTCCTGCCACCCTAACTGCCCCCCCCCAGTCCCAACTACCATGGGGGGAAGAGAGGGAGGGCCACAGACTGTCAGGGCCAGAAGCTGTGCCACCCGCCTGCCCACCCGGCCTCTCTGCAGTGGGGGTGGAGCAGTGCTCCCCACCTACCCACAGCCGGCCACACCTCCCCCAGGGGAGGGAGGAGAGCAGCCAGCGTGGAGCTGCAGCACGCAGGGGCAGGGCCCTGGAGCGGCCCACTCCAAAGAGTTCAGGCCGCTTCACCTCCCACCACGCCAGGCCTGAACAGGCCCGATCCAGGGCCTGGGGGCGAGGCAGCCTCTATTCAGAACTGCGGTGGCCAGGGGCAAAGCAGCCCAAACTCTTTGGAACGGGCCACTCCAGGGCCTTGGCCCCATGTGCTGCAGCTTCATGCCAGCTCTCTCTGACCCCTAGGGAGGTGCAGCCGGCTGGGGGTAGGCTGGGAGCTCTGCTCCGCCCCCGCTGCAGAAAGGCCAGGTGGGCAGATGGGCAGTGTAGCTTCTGGCCCTGGCGGTCTGCAGCCCCCTGCTCTCCCCCACCTCATAAGAGCAGGGTAGGTGAAGCAGGCGACCCCTACAGGGCCCCCTTACTGCTCAGGGCCCTAGGCGGTCTGCCTGCTTCGCTTACCCCAAAAGCCACCTCTGCCAAGTACTCAGCTGCCCCTAAGAATGGATCATGGCAACAAGAACATCCGTTCACAATGGGTTAAAAAAAAAATCACAAAAAGTGTCAAAGACAAGTTCTTTCTGAATATGCAGACAATAGGGAGAATGAAGGGAACACTAAAATGCTGCATAGAAATGAGTAAAAACAAACAAGATGTCCTGTGGCACTTAAAAACTAACCAACTTATTTATTGCATGTTAGTCTTTAAATGCCACAGGACTCCTTGTTTGTTTTACTGAACTAGACTAACATGCCTTCCCCTTTGGAACACTGAAATGAGAGCCCACAGCCACCTAATCACAACCTATTATCCTCTGCAGCTGAGCAAAGGACCTGCAAACAGCTCCAATTAACAATCCTTTCTCATCTGAGAGCACAGCTAGTGACCTCAGTCTATCATCCATGCCTCAGGATAGGGAAACAGAGTAACACACTTTAACTACTGCTCTGAAATAAAAACATTCAATGGAATAATCAAGAATGGAGGTTGCATTTATATACAGGAGCTCACACAAAGTTATCACTGCACTTGCTACTGACTAAACAGCTAAGTACAAGGAGACATGGGGCCAGATTATGATGTCATTTACATTTACCCTGACTGTATGCAGTGGTGGTGTAGCCATATTGGTTCCAGGATACTAGCGAGACAAGGTAGGCAAGGTAATACCTTTTACTGGACCAACTTTTGTTGATGAGAGAGACAAGCTTTTGAGCTCTGTATAACTTGAAAGCTTTTCTCACCAACAAAAGTTGGTCCAATAAACTACATAAGCTCATTCACTTTCTTTCTCTAATATACACTGTCAGTCTGTAGTAAATAAACAAACAAGGAGTCCTGTGGCACATTTAAAGACTAACAAATTTATTTATTGCATGAGCTCAAAGTCACCTGATTTACTGTACCTGACCAGTAAACTCAGGTCAGAAAGTGGAGCCCAGGTTGTTTTCTGACCATCTGTTTTCAACTCTTGAAAATGTTTTAAAATACATATTTCACAACATAGTGGCCAAGATGATAAAGAATTACAAGGCAAAATGGTGAATCCACCATAATGTTATAATAATTCAGACCTTTAATTAAACAACCCTACATGCAGGTATTCATTTGTATCAGTTTTAAATGATTGTGTCTGATTTGTTTGTGGTAATTGTTGCAATAACACAGAGATGTATGGCACTAGGTATGTGGAATCTTGTTTATATGTTACTTATTTATCTTACCAAAAATGGAAGGCAGTGTGTGGAATAGCTGACTTTGCAGACGCAACATTTTAGTATAGCCCAAGCCAAAGTCATCTTTTTTTGACAAAAGTGATGGTATACATTCAGCAATCACCCCTCCATCAGCAAAACTGCCCTGTTTTTTTTTTTCAACATAAAACCACCTTGACAAAAGACATAGAGCTTCTGTCACACAATATAAATGAACAAAACATCAGCATAGACACACAGATGGTTATGTTGCGGTAAACAGCCTCTAGAAGTGTCCACAATCCTCATCCTGACTGCTCTGGCAATCAGTTTGAACTCCAGTGCTCTGCAGTCCCTTGCCCCTTTCCCTTTAGAGTCAGTGTGGAGAGCTCCCTTCTTCCCAGCTGACCATGGTGGCTCTATGCACCAAACGCTCTCCTGCTTGGAGCACACTGGGAGCCCCTGGATCTCCTCAGCATTTGGGGAGAGTTGGCTGTGCAGTCCTCACGCCATGCTAGCCAAAGGAACTTTGACACCTACAGCCATATTTCACATGCCATAGCAGAGAAGGAATAGGAAAAGGACACACTGTGGTGCTGAGCAAAAATCAAGGAGCTGCAGCAGGGCTATCAAAACACCAGGGAGGCAAACGTTCACCCTGCTGCAAAGCCAAACACTTGTCACTTCTTTGATCTGGAACTCATCCTCAGCAGCAACCCCACCTCCAAGGCCAAGACACTGATGGATACCTCCACAAGCCTGGAAGAAGCTGTTGACAAGGAAGGGGGCTGGATAAGGAACGAGAGCGAGGTACCAGGTCATCTGGGAACATGGAGGCTAAGTCTGCACTAGCCAGAGGAAGTTTGAACTTATTAGTTTCAAACCAGGAAGTTCGAGGTTAGTTCACACTAACTGTGCACTTTAAAATTTGAACTAACGCTGAGTTCGAACTAGAACACATGGTTACTTTGAACTACCTGACTTAGTTCGGACTTCCTAAGTTCGAACTAAGCGTTACTAAGTGCTTAAATCTGGACTAACCATCAGCATTCCTAAGTTCCAACTAGGGAAAGCCTAGTATGGGCAGGGGCTAAGTTAGTCTGGACAAAGCCAGTGTAGAGATAGTCGGAGGGTCAGGATCTCTCTCTGCCCTAGAGGGTTTCTGCCAGACCCACCCCTGCAAATCTGGCATGCACAAGATGGGAGCTCTGATAAGTGCTTTTCAGAGCAGATGCTTCTTGTTTATAAGAGATACGGGTATCCTTTGCTTTTCTCAATAATAGAGGTAGTTGAAAAGATAAAAATGCACAAGAGTAGCTCTGTTTTCATGTGCTTCCCTTTCCATCCTGCAGCTAGTCATTCCCACAATAGGCCCTCCATGCCTCCCTGATCTGCATGGACCCTGCTGTGGCCTGCTAATACCACTAACATCTGACTATTCATATTCAGATGCAAGGTGACCCACTTCTGCAATCCTCCTAGGGACAAACTTTTCACCCTTAGCTTCACATAAGTTATGGAGCACAGAGCAGGTGATGAGAACTATGGATATGCATGCTATCTATTGCCTCACCACAGTTAGGGAACCCCATCACCACAAAGCCATCCATTATTTCTATAACTTTTCTCAGTCACAGTCCTTTGTAGCAGAATCTGGTTAACGGCCCTGTGCACCTGCAAGAGCACAAGTCCCATAGTGGACTTCTCCACTCAAAACTCATAGGTTAAAAACTGGTACCAGTCTGGAATTGCCAGCTTCCAAATGGAGATCACTACACACTTCTTCATCAAGAGGGCAGCTCTCATTCGCATGTCCTTGTGCTGTAGGAAGGGAGCAAGCTGTACACAATTTCATCATGGTGGCTTTGCATATTCAAAAGTTATGCAGCTACTACTCATCATCCCAGACCCGCATAATGATATGATGCCATCATTCGGTTCCTGTTTCCTACACCCAAAAGCAGCAGCACACCAGGTGCAGATGCCCTGTGAATGCAAACAGTAATCCAGTGCAGTTTGTTTACATGGCAAACAGCAGGTCAAGCTCCTCAGATTCCTGTTCTGATAAGGCATTCAGGAGATACTGCTCGCTCAGCTGCAATGTGTTCAGAACACTGACACCAACAGAGGAAAGCAGTGCGTGATGAATCCTTTGAGAGAGAGATGGTGGGCACTTAGGAAATTGGAGACCACTGAAAAATGCCATGAAAGGCAATGGGAATGCAAGGAATGATGGTACAGAAATCAATGCATAATGGTATGTTGAGCCTGCACCCATGATGCATTGCAATCCTCTCCACCTTCACACAACTAGCACGGGGGTCGGCAACCCAAACGATAAGAAAGGCCATTTTTAAAAACTCCTTCAATAACCAAGCGTTTCTATAGCCTCAATGAGAGTAGCCTCCTGGTGGCGGGAGCTGGGCCAGGGTGCCTGCCGCAGAGTGCCCTGGAGGGAGATGGGGATGAGCCTGGAACCAGGACTAGGGTGTCTGCAGGGCCCCTGGTGCTGGGGGTGGTGGTGGTGAAGGGGTGGAGCCAGTAGTGGTCCAACCACACCAGTTAGCAATAAAAATGGAAAACCGACTTACTGGAACACAACCAAAATACTTGGTGATGCCTACAAACAATTTTTTTGATAAGTAAGACAACAGTGGAATAATGTTTGCACAATGCAGGGTTCTCTTTAATCAAGCAACATCCTCGGAAGTGTGTTAACTGACAGAAATGCTCTTCTCTTCAGCTCCCTGCCATTTTTTTCCTAGCTATACAGTATCTATTCTTTTGTTTACCTTGGAGACATTTGACTAGTATGTTCTAATAAGAGTCTCAATCAAAAGGAGAGCAAAGAGTTGTGGGGCGGCGGGGGCAGCATAGGAAAGGGAAGTGAACTAGAGAGATTGAGCTGTAGCTAGCAACTTAAAAGCTGAGGTGAGCAGGGTGTGGAGAGGTAAGAAGTTGAGGCAGCCATATTTGCCGTAGGCATAATGATGTAATGTTCTGAAGGGAGCATTTAGAGATTAAATATTTGGTTACTGTACTGGAGAAAAAGAAGAGAGTACAGGCTGGAATTTGCATAGTTGAGAAATAAGCATACAACTGAGTCAGGTAATTCTACTGCAGTATGATTAGACATGACAATTCTTTTCCAGTATAATAAATCACTAACTTAATAGAACATTGTTTGTATGTGGCCTGATCATGTGTTGCTGCTTACTTTGCAGGATAGGGCAAGATGATGCTTTTCCACCACAACTCTCAAGGCATTTTAGAGAGATACACAAATATTTATTAACCCTATTGTATAGACTGGAGAACTGAAGCAAGAAGGTGAGTCTACTCTAGCCTTTTGTCTCTAAAAGCTTCTACAGTGGGTATCACCAGTAGAATTGTACCAGTTATAGCTACAGTGAAAAGCACAGGGAAACAAATAGCTTAGCCAAGGCCAGGGGCACTCAGAGTTAGTGGCAAAATCAGAAAAAGAAATAAAGATTATTGACTCTGTCCCTAGCTTTCTTTTTAATTTCTTTTTTGAGTAGTGGTTGAACCTAGGAGCCCCAGTCATAGATCAGAACCCAACTGTACTTCATAAGGTACAAGCAAGGAACAAAAAGATAGTACCTCAGGAGTCCATCAGAAACAGCATTGGCATTTTAAAAATATCTTATTTTGCTTCAGAACTATTCATGCAGAGGAATGGGGAAGCTTCTTATTCAGAGTAATAAACTGTTTTTGCTAGATCAGTTCACAGATTTTTGTAGGTCAAATTGGTGACCATTATAATCATAGTCTAACCTCCTGCACAGTGTAGGCCACAGATTTGCACCAGTAATTCCCACACCAGCCCCAATAATTTCTAGCCGACCAGGAGCATATTTTTTAGAAACACAACCAGTGTACAGGGAAAGACTTGAGTGCAGCATGAGAATCAAGATTATGGGGAAAAACTTAGCTAGGATTTTACAGAGTTTGGAAAAAATAAACTATTAAAATAATTTGGGTTTGTGATTCAGAGATTGCTCAAGGATAAATATTAGCAAATTTGAGGGGAGGTTCTTTATATTAAAAAGCAAAACAAAACAAAACAATCCCTATGAGCTAAAAAGACATCATTCTATCCTCTTTTCTTGTACTTTTTTTTTTTTTTCCTTATCATCTGTCTTTGTCTTTTTTGACTGTTAGCTGTTCAGGGGTGGGATTGTGTGGGATTGTCTTCTTATCGGTTAGGATAGTACCTACCACATTTTGAGCACTGTAACAAACAAAATAAAGTAATAGCTCAGAACACTAACAAGGGGAGCTCATTTTTATGACTTACATGTTTGACAATATCCTTTTAAGTTTAAAGACCAGACTTCGGGTCCTGATCCTGAAAAATGTGCCATGTGAGGTGACCCTTGCTCCCACATGAAGCCCCACACTGAACTTAAATGTGCAGATTGTGGAAGAGCATTTAATACGCAGCTTCTTAAATACTTTGTGTCAGCACAGCTCTGTGCAATGCACCATTAAGCTGACAGCTTGGTTTATATATTTATTAGGAAATCTATAAATATTATGTTGTAAAATATGTATGATGTCATATTATTTACATAGCTTGCCACTGATTCTCAGATACTCTACTGGGTATATATGTATTTCTTCCCTTTTCCTGGTCAACAGGTAAGTAGAAACTGCATCATTAGGGAGCCAATTGTAAATACACTGCAAAGCACTACAGGAGTTTATAATCACCCTACTGTGTGAATACAGGTTATTAACATCTACCCTGACCTGCAAACAAATCTGTGCAGATAAACCCCTCTGTCTTTACACAGCATCCTACTGAAGCCAGTAACAGAATATTAGACTGGGGGACCTCAAGAACTCAACTTGTTCAACCCCCTGCTCAAAACAGGGCCAACCCCAACTAAATTCCAGTACTTCACCTGAGTGAATGTTTTTAACATCCAACCTACACCTTCCCCACGGCAGCTTGAGACCATCGCTCCTTGCTCACTCATCTACCCCGCTGAGGACATCCTTGCTCACTCATCTACCCCGCTGAGGACATCCTAGCATCATCCTCTCTTGAATTTTTCAGGTGGTGAGAGGCTATCAAATCCCCCCTCAGTTTCCTCTTCTGCAGATTCAACAATCCCACTTCCCCCAGCCTCCCCTTATCATATTTCAGCAGCACTTAAAGATTAACAAACTTATTTATCACGTGAGCTTTCATGGGAGAAAATCCGCTCATGTGATAAATAAATGTGTTGGTCTTTAAGAGCCACAAGAGTCCTTGCTGCTTGTGCTGGATTAGACTAACACACCCCTGCCCCTTTGGAAGTAATCATTTTTGTTGCCCTTTGCTGGACTGTCTACAATTTGCCCACATCTGTTCAGTTGTGTGTGAGCCCAAACCAGGCAACAATAATCCAGCTGTGGCCTGGGGTTCGGCATTGGGTCCACCAATTCCAGGAACCAGACCTCAGACAAATGCTTCAGCGTTGGGACACTGCTTTATTTTTAGTTATTTATTTAGGGATAAACTGCCACACGTCTCCAGGAACAACAAAATGCTTTGTGTTTATTTGCCCTCCAGAGCAGGGCTACCAAATGCCAAAGCCTGAAAAGGAGGATGGGGAAGTATGAAAAGAAGAGGAACACATGGAGAAAATCAAATGAGTATTAATGTAATATTCTTCTGTTTTTAGAGGGCCCTGGAACGCTTCCCCCTCCAAACAGGATGTTGGGGAGCGTTCCAGCTTCCTTTAACCCAGGGGTCTCAGACACATGGCCCAGGGGCAGGGTGCAGCCCCTAAGCTTATTTCCTGCAGCCCACAACATTATTGTTCCTGATACAGTATTTGCAATATTGTTGTATAAAAATGTTTCAGTGGTGCGGTCCACGAGCTAACCCACTGGTCCTCACGCGGCCCTCGTGGTGATTTGAGTCTGAGACCCCTGCTTTAATCCTTGTAAGTAAAAAACCAGACAAAATCATGTATTTTTCAATTGCCTCCCGGACGGAGGTCGTGAAGGTAAAAAGGAGGACACGTCCTCCTTCTGCCTGACACCTGCTAACCCTGCTCCAGAGACCCTTTTCCCCTCCCCACACCTTCGTCCTAAGCGCGCGCGGACGACGGGTTTCCCGCCCTTTCTGAGGCGCAGGCACGGGCCAGTCCGCGACCCAAAGGGCAGAGGAGGCAGCGGCGCTGGCGCGCACTGTGAGACGGAGGCGGCGCGGGGCTGTTACCGCCGTTACCTCAGCCACGGGCCCTGCGCTGCCCGTAGGGGAGAGGCGGCGGCGGCGGCGCGCCCGGCGAGGCAAGCAGCGCCTCAAGACGCGAGCGCCCGGCAGGAAGAAACCGGTTCTAGGCGGCTGGCGCGCGCGCCTCAGCTCCGGCAACGTCACCTTCCCCTGACCTACTTTGCTTGGCAGCGCGGAGGGCTGAGCTGTCAGGACTCGTTTCCCTGGCGGAGTGATTCCGCTGTGCTGCGGCCCGTTCCAGTCTCCGCCTCCGCAGCCGCACGAGGCAGTCGCCGTCGGAGCTGCAGGTGGTTGTCCTTGGCGGTTTGGCGCCTTTCCGCGCGCTCGGCCGGGTCCAGGCGCTGGACTGATCCGCTCGCCGCCGCCTTAGCTCCCCATCGGGCTGCGTCTGCGCCCCCCCATCGACTCGCTGCACCGCCTGCAACCCCCCAATATGAGCGGTGTCGCCTGCGCGCAAACACACCAGGTAAGGGGGGGGAGGGGAGGCCGGGGGTATCTTCCTCCCAGCTGCCGCCTGGCTGCGCTGGAGCCCTGCCGGGCCTTGCCCGGCGCCATCATGTCGGCCCTCCGCGTGGCGGGCTCGCATGGCGCGCGGGCCCCACGGCCCCGCCCCGCCCGGCCCGGCGCCCTCTATTGATAACGGGGCTGCGCGCGCGCGCCAAACTCCCGTCCCGCTTCCCGCGCCCGGAGCGGCTCCCAGCGCGCGCCTCCGCCTTGCCGAGCCCCCGCCAGACGCGTCTCCGCCGCCGGCTTGGCAAGGCGGGCACGTGGCCGTAGTCGTGGCCCGCCTTTGGGGTAAGCTGGGCGCCGGTGGGGGACGGGACGGGACGGGATGGGGGCATCGTGAGCGGGAGATGGCCTCGGCGCCGGGCTGCCGAGTATCGTCCTGTCGCGATCCCCGCCGCGCCTCCTCCCCATAGTGACAGGCCGCGGGTTGTCTCCCCTGCCTTTGTTCCCTTCCCCACCCTGCCCGCTCCTCCCGCCGTGCAGCGCTGGGCGCCGTGTCTGTGTTAAAGGAGGAGACGGGGCTCCAGTTCTCCCTCCTCCGCCGCGGTGGTGGGTTAGATGCTGCTGGCTTCGCATCAAAAGACACGGATATCTGAAATTCAGCCGTACAAAATAAGATGCCACCCTGCAGCTTGTTCATCCCCGTGGCCCCTTTCTGTAGGGGTTGCTGGGAGGAAACAATTTTTCAGTGTTATCAGTTCAGTCTTAGCTTTTGGACAGAAAATATTAAGGTTGAAGTTCTACTATTAAAAATGTGAACAGTGAATTAGTACCGTTGTTTTCCTGAAACGTTATCTAAACTAGGCTTACGTCTTTGAAAAATTAGAGGGCTGGTGTGGACCAGTGTGTCTCTAGGGGTGGGTAATGACGTCCTGAAAGGTGGGGTGGCAAAAAGGGTAATAAAACATTGAAGATTTTATTGCAGTCTAAAACGAAGATGCTCCTTCTCTCCTGCGGGCACTTGTCCTTCAAGGTCAATTTTTTTTTTCAACTTCTCTAAAAATAAGTACACAAATTAATTATCTAGGCTTGATGCATGAGCTTTTTATGGTAAAAATGAGAGAGGGGTTTGAATATTATTTGACCTCGTATAAGGAATTGCCAAGCTGCTGTAGAGGAAACATGCTGTATCCATGTCGTGCTTGCTCTGAGAAGTGATAAATAAATGACCCAGATAAAACAATAGTGGTCAGTCAGCTGCAGTTGTTACTGTCAACAGAGTTTCTTCATTAGTAGCAAAAGGGTGACATTTCGGGGGGCGGGGGGCGCGAAGCTAGCATAATTGCCTATTGTCTGCAAAGTTCCAGTGTTTCAACTGCCTTTGGTAATTTTCTCAAGGTGTGGCAAAGTGAAAACTGACTAGTTTTATCAGTTTCAGTGCCTCACCATACCCTTTAGCAGCAATACAGACTTCAGCAATACAGGTCATTTGACGTGTTGGGGGAAAGCAGAGAAAAGCATTGGAGTTATTCAGTGGGCTGGAGGATCCAGAATAGAGGCTGTGGGATGGTAGATTTGTGAAACAAACGAGGAGTCTAATGGCACTTCTAAAGAGCAAGATACATCATCACCTCCAAAACTGTAGTAGCCAGGAGACTTTTGGAGGGGAAAATAGCACAGTGTGAGAAGTTTTTTTCCAGATGCTAGACACCTACTAACTAACATGATAAAAGCTGTCATAAGCTTAAATTTTGAAGCATGCCATGCACCCTCCATGGAAAATTATTGAATTAGTGAGGCACTGTAAGCAAGACCAATTCGACTGCGTCTTTCCCAACAGCTTGGGGAGGGGCTATGGCTTGGCTTTTTATCTGGCTGGTTCTTAGCTTATTAGTATTATGGGAATTTTTGCATACTATGTAAAGAGGGAGTGGGTGTGACTGGGTGAGTAGAGTGACTACAGGAGCAGGAAGAGCAGCTGTTAAGATGAAAGAAAGAAAGAAGGTTAGGATTCCAAAAGATTTTTTTTTTTTTTTTTTGTTAAGAGAAGCAGGAGAGGCAGAAAATACAGAAGAGTTGTAGATGACTAGCTTCATAGTGTGGCGGAAGGAAAGAGAAAACATACTCAAAGCAGTGCATCAAGGCAGAGGATGTTATAATCTGGGAAAGAAGAAAAAGAATGCCACAGGAAAGAAAAGGTGAAAAAAGTTAGTGTTAACAGTTTGAGGCATTTTCAGCTAAACCATATAATAAGCATGCACAACTCTTAACAAACTGTAAGGTTCCAAGGGGGCAGCCACGTTAAGTCTAGTTCAGTGCAAAAAAAAAAAAAAAAACACCAAGGAGTGCTGTGGCACTTAAAGACTAACAGATTTATTTATCGCGTGAGCTTTTTGTGGGAGAAAATCTCACTTTGTGACAGCGGGATTTTCTTCCACGAAAGCTCATGTGATAAATAAATCTTAGTCTTTAAGTGCCACGGGACTCGGGGGAGGGGGGTTGCTCTACACTGTGAGAGCTGTGCAGGTGTGGTGGGGGAGGAAAAGCAACAAGAGTTGGGCTAATTAATGTTTGTGTGTCCAGAAAACTTTTGAAGGCTTCTTTCATAAATATGGTGGGGAACATTGTATGGTTCCATTGTAGGAAATGCTAAACAACCTGCTTTCTTCACACAAGGAAATTCATATGAGGATTCGTACATCTTATTTCCCTCCCTACAAAGTAATGTTCATAGTGACGCCTTTGTAGTCATGGGTTAGGGAAAATTAATTTGAACTACAAATCACTGATCCGTTTGTTATTCTTTTGGTACTACAAGTAAAGATAAGGTGGTTATGTCACCTTGCTGTTCCATTTTGCTGAAAACATAGTTCTTGTTCCTTCCAAGATCTCTCTCCTAAATTGCTCTGCATACACACAGCTAACCTCTCTGTTCTAGAGCATGTTGATATCTCTGAAATGCAGTCCCATTTTAAAAATACATTTACCTGAAATAAAAATACAGACATAGAAAGTTGTCAGTTATAATTATATTTTTTTAGAAAGCTTGAATTCATCTAAACTTAAAAAAGAAACTTCTGATTATGAAGACTTCAGATTTTATATTGTCGTTTCTAAATAATGAATGGACTATAAGTAGATAAAACTATGTGCTCAATTTCTTGTGGACTTGAACATGAATTGTGAGAGAGCCTTCTGCAACTGAAGGGTTCCTGAGCTAATTGAGTTCACTTTTATTTGATCATAAGATCACATGTTTTGATACAGCATTGTATCAAATGTTAAGATTTAAATTCTTAATCCTACAAACACAAGTATGTAGGCCTGGCACAAAAACAAGGTTCTTTTGCTTTTTCCACAGTATTAAGGGAATTTCAGCGAAGGAGTCAATTGACAGCAGTGAAGATTAGAAGATTTTATTCTCAGAACTAATCCTGCCCCCTCCGCCCTACTTCCCCCCCAACTAACAAATAAAAACCAAAATACAAACACGGACAGGCAAAAAGCATTTGAGGTTTATTCATATTAACCTGTTGGTGTATCTTATAGCTTTTCTATAGGACAAACTAAGGAATGTCTCTTCATCAATAAGTTCTTGGCACCTCAGCCAAGAGTAAAAGTAATGTTATTTATGATCTTTTTTTATTTTGTGAGCTCCTATCGAAAAGAAACTATTGAGACTAAGCAAGGAGTCCTGTGGCGCTTCTAAAGACTAACATTTATTTTTATTATATTGAGCCTCAGACTTATGTCTCATGGGCCACCAAACAGCTTTCACTTATTGTAGAAGTGGACAAGATTTGAACCACAGAGGCATGAGACTGTTTTATTACTAATCTCTTAAGATATACAGTACTTCAAATTCATTCCAAACCCAACAAACACAAATATTTAAACCATTTTAAGAACAGTATCAAAATAAGCTCACTATAATTTTTAAAGCAATTGAGTGTTTCTTTAAATCAAGTCTGATGTTAAAATTAAATTTAAAATTAATTTTTGAGTGTGGAAATTCAGATCTGTCTAAATTATACTGTGTATCAGAAATGTTGATTTGAAAATTTACATCTTTGCTTTCGCATCTGTTAAATTTCAGTTTAATTAAAGGATTCTAAATACAGAGTTATGTTTGTTTGATGTAGCTCAGAGGGATATTTGGTAGGTGATTTCAGTATTTGTCATTTTCAGAAATGACATTTTCTTTAGTGTTTAACGGAATGTGTTTTGGACATTGGCACGCTATTTCCAAGTAAAGGGCTGTTTTGGGTTACCAGTGTTTGGTTTCATCTCACTTTTATTATTCTGAAGTTTCCTTGTAATCTGTATAGAGAGAAAAATAAAATATTTTTCATATCTGATCATTCATTGATAGTTGCCTTTTAGTCCTTTTTCTCCCAAATTTTTATTTTTCAGTATATTTTTCTCCTGTTAAATGGAGACTATGTAATGTTTTGTTGTTTAGGCAAGCCCTGAGACTGTATCTTTTTGCTTAAACTTAAAAGTTTAATTTAATTAATTAATTAAAGTTGGGAGATAATCGTTTGGTAATGGTAATTTTGTATCTTTTGTATAAAAGTGGTTTTACTAAATACAGGCAAATTGGTTTGAATGCATGATTCAGCTTGCACTGACCAAACCTCTTCAGCAAGGATCCTTTGTCAGTTTTCCTGTAGATGTAGCAGATTATTAAACCCTCAGTATGAGTATACCAGTCCACGGCCTGGAAATTCTAAAGTATTACAGATACCAACATGTAGTTCTTGTAGTAAAAATATTTATTAGGCCCCTTCCTTGCAGCTTGACCACATGGATAGAACCTCAACTGTAAATAATTTAGTTTAGTTTAGCCACCATATCCATTATATATATGTGCACACACATTTATGCATAGACTTACAGATAGGCTGGTAGTTGATAACTAAACGTGTATAGCATTTGAAACCAGTTCTGAGAATTGGAAGTGCCCTGTGATTGACAGAAGCAAATACCTTCAAGTGTTTAGGCTTGAGACAATACTATTAGAGAGAACTTGTTATAGGAGTTGTATTTGCTCAGCTGGTTCTTGGAAATAAGAATACCTGACACTATTGGAATGCAGTAAAATTCTTTTGAAGTAGCAGCATACAGCACAAGATCTGATCAGAGGAATAGCACAGAATTAAGAACCCCATGGACACTGTCTTGCAAGGGTAGGTGTGTGAACAGGAGTCTCTGGGGCTCTGTTAGGTTAGATTCATCTGTTAGGTCAACAAGGATGATGCAATTCATCAGTGAAGTGCTGGAGACAGACACTTTTCTTTTTAAGGGTCAGGAAAAACACGATTTGTGTAGTTAAAATATACAACAACTTAGGTCTCAAATCAGGGGGTACTAAAATGGCGGTTAGCAAAAGACATTTCACGAGTTAACACTGAACCGAGAAACATCTTCAAGAAGTTATTAGCAGCGTGTTTTGCATGGACAGTGCTGTGCCGTCAGCTGTTTTGTAATTGGGAACTTTCCCCTGTTGAACACAAGGTACTTTCAGAGGCCTTGAAGGTGTTTGTTGTCAGAGTTGGGCAGGAGGGTTGAACCTAACTTGTTCTCTTACATAATGAAGGGAGAATATGTTAGTTAATATTTTGGGACCCAGACCTGGAGGCTGCATACCTAACTTAGATCTAGTGTGCTATCAGATTAAACAAGGGAGTGGGGAACCATAATGACATTTGTTGTTCAGAAGTTTTTCTCTGAATTGATTTAGATATTGGATTGGATTTCTAGAAGTCAGAGCCTTTTGCCCAAGTTGAGTAGGCTTTTGAACGGCCAGCTGGGAATGAAAAGGAAAACTAAATACTCTGATGTTTGTAACATTTGAGATTCTGCTTTTGTTACCTTACCCACCTGGTGGCACATAATTATTCCTCTCCTATGGACTGTAATGCTTTGGTCTAATTTTGGTTGTTGAGATTAGTGTGCAGGTGCTTGGTGGTGGCCTGTAACAGACAGAGGTCAGATTAGATGCTTTTGTGTTCCTTTTGACCTTAAACTCTATGACCTTTACTTACTGCTAGCTGAGAATGTACTGATGTCACCGTTTAAAAAAAAAAAAAAAAAGTGAGTACATGTAGTAAAAATGGTGAGGCTAGATTGTAGAACGTTAAATGAACAATTAAACTTCCTAGCCTTGAATATGAATGGAATATTAACTTCAGTATATTAGTTTTCAGATTAAGCAGTTATCTTTGCAGATTTATATTTAATTACTACTTTTTTGTTGCAGATTATGATGCATGATTATCACAGAAGAAATTCATGTCTATAGCTCTTAAGGACTTGATTACATCATTTTCAAGCCTGATAGTTTTTGAATCATCATTGCAACTCACAGGACACAACGCATCTGCCTGTGCTTCATCACATTGTCTTCATACAAGAAGATACTGAAACTGAAGTGCTCTGTTTTAACAAGTCATTACCATTGGATTATTTAAGGTTCCCCAGTTACAAATTTGCTGCGGTATATTTAATAGGTGAGTTAATGCTATTGATTAAATATGCATATGATGAAACCTAATAGCAAAATTATTTTATTTTTTTTCTGTTACTGTAATAGGTATGTATAACACATTTGCATCTGCAAAGGGTAAAGCTTGTAATTAAGTGAACCTTATTAATAAATTTGTTTGGGGGTTCTAAGTTTTGCTCTAGTTTCCCAGTCTGATGTTAGTAAAAATTTTTTAAATCTTATGGTAATTACATTTCTTCTATTGCAAATTAAAAATGTAAATTATTTAATAATAAATTAAGACTAGAACAACTTGGGTTCTTTTCAGAAAGTTGTTTGGGTAATTTATAGCGTGAGATTTTCAAAAGAATATCTAATTTAAGCACTTCCTATGTCACATGTAACCTCATTTCCCTTGTCAATCTTACAAGCCTCTATAAAGTTGAAAGCTTGTTCAACTCATCAAATAAGTTGTCAGTTTAAGTACTATTCTGTCTCTTGAGTTTCCTTTTCATTTTTGGTGTTCTTGTTATCATACTTTCTTATTTCAAAAAATGGTTCTTAATCTGTTTTAGCTGTGTGAATGACCCATCAACAGAAGTGACTGACTTGAATAAGCCCCGGGAACCAATGAATCTGACCACATACACATTGCTATCAAATGCACAAAGTAAACTCTGAAAAACTAATTTTTCTCTACTCTTATAATAATCTTAGGTTTCTCTACATGGTGCTGCAGTGTGAATTTGAGCCGTGTGAACTGTAGAGCACTAACTGCGGATATAGACGCTGCCATGAACTAAAAGATACCTACTATGTGTTATGATAACGTTAAAGCACAGTTAAATACCTTTTAGTTTGTGCCAAAAGCCTGCACAGGGCAGTTAGGGGGCTCTACAATTAATTCACTCCACTCTAGCTCTAACTGAGGTACCATGTATAGAAGATGTTACTTATAAATAGGTAGGTAAAATTGGAGATAAAATAATTTTAACTTGACAATGTTCCTTTAGTGCAAGCGTCTGCAGCTCAAATCATCATGAGGGTCACATGAGGACTAGTACATTAGCCGGAGGGCTGCACCAATGAAACCTTTTTCACACAGCGATATTGCAAATATTGGTAATGATAGTGTCATCGCAGGCCACAGGAAATAGCTTTAGGGGGCCGCATACCTGAGACCCCTGCTTTAGTGTTTGTTTACTAATTAGTAGAATGAAACATCCTGAACAATCTTATTACATAAAAACTAAAGTTTCTTTAATCACATTTTTCAACTGTATAAAAATATTTAAAGTCTTTGGAGTACTTTAAACGGAAAGCTGAAATTCTGGCACATCTCAACTATTTATTTGCTTTCTTTGACTTCTGAAATGATTATGTTGTGCTGACCTGATGAACCATTCATGACATGGATTCCATAGAACCAGTAGAAATTAGTTTAGATGAAGATACAATACAAATTTCAGAATCACATAAATTAGAGGAGGAAGAGATCTGTTGTCTTGTAGTTTATCGCTACCACAAGTAAAGTTTGTCCAGTTTACTTTTAAAATGTGTCCCCACTCTTTATAGACGTCCCATAGAGTGTGTATAATTTGGGAAGAGGTGGTAATAAGGAAATAGTAATTTATGTTGTAATAAAGTGCCGTATGTAAACTTTACAAATTGAAAGATATGAAATAGTCCTTACAATCTTTTATTTTGTCAGACAAACCAACAGCAAAAATGATTCCTAATGGATATTTGATGTTTGAAGATGAAAACTTCATCGAGTCGTCTGTTGCAAAATTAAATGCCTTACGTAAGAGTGGTCAGTTCTGTGATGTGCGACTTCAAGTAAGTTATAACATGACATCTGCGCGCAACAGTGATTCTGTGAATCTTAAAACTTCAGGAATCTGATTTTTCCATAGACTATAATTTTAGGGGAAAAAAGTCATATATTGATAGCTGAAAGTGGCAGTTTAAATTGTCATGTGAATCGAAAAATTATATCGATAAAGTAATGTTTGTGACAGTCATTGAGTTTTGGTATATTTTGAACAAGGGTATATAATGCTCTGCATTTTTGTTACACATATTAATTTTTTTACTGTCCTCTGGGTATGTTTTTAAAATTAAGGTCTGTGGACATGAGATGTTGGCACATAGAGCAGTCCTAGCTTGCTGCAGTCCCTACCTGTTTGAAATCTTCAACAGTGATAGTGATTCTCATGGAGTTTCTCATGTGAAGTTTGATGATCTCAATCCAGAAGCTGTTGAAGTCTTGCTAAATTATGCCTACACTGCTCAGTGAGTACTATTTTCCTGATAAGCAATAAAAGATAAATATTAATTAATACTCTTTGTTTCAGAATAATGCCTACATTTCTTTAACAGGTTGAAAGCTGATAAAGAACTAGTAAAAGATGTATACTCTGCGGCAAAGAAGCTGAAGATGGAGAGAGTCAAGCAGGTATAATTTGTAGCTAATATGGCAGTCCCATAATTAGCCTTCAGCTATATTTTTAGTTGATTGGACACTTAAGTGAGATTATATTGTGGAAAAGTGATATAAAAATGACTGCTTATCACTCGAGATGTACCTTGTGTATTCAAAAGCATACGTACTAATTTTTAGTGACAGAAACATGCTTACCGTGTCCACTCTTGTTAAATTCACTTGATAGATGCTTTAATAATATGACATGTAAGCTATAAGTACTGAGGTAGATTTGAAACATTACCTTTCTGATCTGATCAGAAAATCTGTATCATATTACATTGTTCTCCCTTTCTGTGGTATTTTTTCATATTGAGCTACTTGCCCTTAGTTTCTTAAAGTTATCACTACAGTACTGTATATGGTGATCACATTTGAGATAATAGTTTTTCAGAGATTTTCTGCACACATACTGTAGAGTACCAGTAGAACAAATAAAATCTTCCAAACTTTTAGAAAATGAAAAATGTTTCCTGTGTTAGAAAACAATTTTAATTATAGAAGTGCACTATACTAGTAAATTAGGGATATTGCTTTTTTTTTCTTTTAAAGGTTTGTGGTGATTATTTGCTCTCCAAGATGGACGTTCAGAGCTGCATCTCTTACCGGAACTTTGCAAATTGTATGGGAGACTCACGTTTGTTGAACAAGATTGATGGTTACATTCAGGAACATTTGTTGCAGATTTCAGAACAGGAGGAGTTTCTCAAACTTCCACGGTTAAAGGTTAGCAACAATTTTAAGCTGTTTCTTTAATCTGGTAATGAAATAAAACAAGGTAATGAGGGTACAAAAGATGTTAGGGTAAACATCACTGGTTCCTTTTTTAATGGTGTAAAAAATTCACATGCTGCATTTTTAGAGTAGATTTCAAATTAACACATTATACTAGTGTTTTTTCTATCAGAAGTTTTCATTAGATTGTATTAATTGTTACCATGAATCTTGGCTGTGCATGATACCTACTGGCTTCCTGCCTTAGACAATTTAAGCGCAGCTGGATGTAGTTAAGCTGTAACTGAAAAGTGCAAAATTTTCTTTTCTGTTGCCAGGTTATAGAAACACAGCCATGGGGTGATCCTCATAGGTGGAATAGTTCAGGCTAATCTACTGATATTTACTTTCAGTATTTAAAACTAGAAAATTCTGTCTGGTTTAATTTCTTTAGGAATAATTAATTTCAGTTGACTACTAACATGCTACATTTGTATGCAAGTGTAAGCTGGACACTAACTAGTCTTATTTTTAACTCAAGCTTGAGGTAATGCTGGAAGACAATGTTGGTTTGCCGAGCAATGGCAAATTATACACAAAGGTAATCAACTGGGTGCAGAAGAGCATCTGGGAGAATGGAGACAGTCTAGAAGATCTAATGGAAGAGGTTAGTCTTTAAGAAAATGGGATTAAATAAGTTTTTTTTGTTTTTTTTTAAGAATTTAATTTCTGTAACATGAAGGATGATCCCATTTATTCTTTTATTTTTTTTAACCATGACCCTAAAGAATTTAAATTTCACTGTAGGTACCCATAAGCTGAGAAACAGGGGGGGTGTGTCCAGGTGAGCTGAATGAACTGTTCAGTCTGGTCTTCTGCTTTCCTTTTTTATTTTTGTTTTTGCTCACTGTGTGCTGTTCAATAACTAGCATTTAACTTTGCTTTAGAAATGGGGAGGTGGCACTGAAACTTGCTGTAGATTCTTAAATGTTTTCTTCCACAGCTGTTTGCTTTTTAATGAGAAGTAGGTAAAAGCTTCTAATGGTTGTTCCTCCCCGTTGATTTATCTCCCCATAGGTTTATTAACAAAACTAGGATACCAAGGCTGAAGAACCAAGAAGAAACCTCAAGTGTATTGACACGTAAAGAAGCAGCAGTCCTGCCCCAGTTCTCCTAAGAAAATCCGCTGTGGGCAGAGAACGATGATGATGATTTAATGGTGTTTACTTACTTACTTTACAGGATATTTTCATTTTATACATTTTGTGTGTTGTTTATTAACTTCACTCACGAATACAGCAACTAAACTTAGTGTGGGCAAATTTTTTGATACCTACATTTGATGGAAATCATGGTGGAGTTCTAAATTTTTAACTTGCTTGGGAAAAAATGAACATTACAAAATCTGTGGATCATCATAAAATCTTTCCATTTTGTTCTTACAGGCAAGATAGATAATCAGAATACTTTTGTACAGCCAAAAGTACATGTTTATACTGTCAAATATATTCTCATATGTATGTTTCCCATTCCAATAGCTCATATTGAAAATGCTCTGATTTTCCCAGTTGCAAGTCAGATGCACTAGATCAATGCATTGCATCTGGTAACAAGTCACAGGCAACATTTTCTCCACAAGTTAGGTTTTTGCTCCCCTTTTTTCGAGTCAGTGTTTGGCTTCAAATAGCCCCCTTGCCCTTTTTTATGACTCAGGAAAGTACTGTATTATGCAATTCAGAAAACATGTTTGCAAGGAATAATGAGTGCTTGCATAAGATTATGGATTTGTATAACTTATTCTACAAGATAATGTGTATTGTGCTTGTAATATGTGTTGATGTTACTGTACTGGGAAAATAATAGAAGTCCTTGGAAAATGAAGATTTTTCAAGCTGAGAAATCAAGGATCCATCAGATGATACTTGAAGACTTACAGCATGATGTCTGCTTCCTTTTAATTTTGCCATTCTGCTAGATTGACGTCACATGACATGACAAGAGCTATGCTGGAGATGACCACCTGGAGTTTGTGTAAATCTACCTGTAGTTAAGTAGCTATGGAGACAGTAGCCACATGGGTATTCTGTTCCTGTTTTGCAGGTTCAAACGTTGTACTACTCAGCTGATCACAAGCTGCTTGATGGAAATCTACTAGATGGACAGGCTGAGGTGTGTGGCAGTGATGATGACCACATTCAGTTTGTGCAGGTACAAATTGCACATGGTCTGAGGTTACCTCAGGTAAAAATTTGGTTAGAGCAATTTATAGCACACCTAAAATCTATAATGTCGTAAAGGGGAGAAGTGGTATCTTGTTGAAAGCAGATGGGAAAACATTTGTAGAAACAACTTCTTTGTTGGTATTGATTGCTCACTTTTTATCTAGATATGTGTGTGTCAAAACAAACCACAAGTTATCAAAAAACTAAAAATACAAAAGAAGGTGGCTAAAACAAGAGGGTCTGTATCTTTATAGAATGAGTAGGAAAATCAGGGTGGTTATTAAGAGTTTGAGAGGGGGGCCTCTCGTTTACACATAGATTACAAAATCTGGATGGCATAAACTGTCTAGAAACAAGTTGCAGATTTGCTGTAAAAGGATCCTTAAGAGTTCTAGATAAATTTCTCTCTTCAAAATGTAACTCTATGTAGTAGAGATTTGTAAAGGAAGCGGTACATTCTTTTGAGGGCCAAAGGGGAATACCATATATAATAAACTTTTATCTGGTTTTAAATTCAGACATAAATCACAGGTTAAATTGAATTTGGTGATTTCATTCTAGTTATTTATTTATATATTTGAAAAAATAGACAACTTACTGTATATACTTGTGTATAAGATGAGATTTTTATGCCTTGAAATCACCTTTAAAAAAGGCACTCGGCTTATGTGTGGGTAGATGAGCAGAGAGCAGCCACAGCCCAGGAGTTTTTAAATCTCCCACTCTGACCATGCTCTGGGCAGGAGCCTTAGCGTGTGTCCAGAGTGGGCATTTTGGAGAGTCAGCCCGGCCAGGTGGGGGAGGTTCAGGGACAGTGGGTGAAGCGGTGGCATGGCCCAGGAGTTAGGGAGGGAGTCGAGGAGCCCGCGGAAGCCGGCGGCACAGGGTGGCAGGTTTCGAGGCCCAAGGACACGCAGGGACACCTTGGCTTATATGTGGGTCATGCTTTTTTCCCCCCTGTTTTGGGGGCTCATAACCAGGAGTTTGGCTTATGCGCAGATCAGCTTATATGCAGGTATACATAGTATGCAGCATTTGTAATTTGTACAATATGCGGAAGTATAGGATAGCTAGTAGAAAGGTTGGAAGTCAGTGCAAAAGTACATTGGTAGAATTATGCAGGAAAGCTTGTTCATCCATCCTTAACCACTGCTGTTAATCCTCAATTTTATAAATGCCAAATGTATGAATCTCCCTACTTCTATCTTTCTGCTCTCCAAACTTTTTAACTAGTTCAGGAAGAGAATGTAAAGAAATAGATGGGTTGATAGACCCAAATGCAAGTTACTGGGTCCAAATTGTTGCTTTTAGTTCTTGTATATTGAGTTTAAATTCAGTTTTAACTTGAAATATGGTTTTGGTAGGATTTTCTTTTTTAAAGTAAATTTTAAAACGGTTTATATTTGTGTAAAGCAGGGATTTTAAAAATGAAAATTTGTAAAGAGAAAAATGTGAGTAACTGAATCTTTCAATGGCATTTAATGAGTCCATTGGATTAATCTTATTCCATTTAAATCAAATATTTGTTGGCAGTTCCCTTGCTACTTGAAAGCCAAGGACCAAAGTAAACTTCACTGCTTTTTTTTTTTTTCTTCATGTTTGCAGAAAGTAGAGCAAATATTTTTAAACTGTACATATCAACTCTGACTTTCTTTGGGGTTATCTGGTTTTTTTAGATACACAGTCTGGGAGGACTTCATTTAATTTTTAAAAATTCTCTGATAATTTAAGTGACATCTAAATATGCAGATAGGTATTAAGAAAAACAAAAAACATGTGGGTGCGAGTTAGTGCTTGAAACCGAAATAATTTCACCATGATTGGAGGTGAGAAAGACATACCAGTTTCAGTTAACATAGAAAAAATAAACACATTGGGCTCCTATAACTTCTTGGATAGTTGGTATGTTAAAAAAAAGTAAAGTAAATTTTTGGCAGAGGACAAAGCCTCACTATTTGATTACATAGATTGATAGTCCAGTGCAGAGTATGGGAAATTCTTAGTGGAAAAGCTGATGGATAATTTTAAGGCCAGGGATTTTTTACAAATGTAGCTACCTTTTTTATAATACGAACAACCACACAGCACAAGCGTCCACACTAATGTTGTAAATGTCAGGTCTGGAGTTTTAGAACATTGTTATACTGAATTAATAAAAATGAAGGATGGTGGAGTTCTGCTCTTGAATTGGCTTTTACTCCAAATAGTCACTGATATGATTTGAAATACATTTCTTCCTTATCTCTTACATCTGAAAAATAGTTCATTAAGCAAAATACTGAATAAACAATAGTAGGGATGAGACTCAAGGAGAATACGCTTCCATGAAAAGCACTAGCATGAGAAAAGTAAGACCAGAAAATTAACTAAATAGGAGTACAAAGAAAGTAAATGCATATGACAAATATTTGTTCTAGATGAGAATACAAGATTGGCCAGATTGGGTCAGATCACTGTCTGGTTGTCTAGAACTGGCTGATGCCAGAGGCTTCAGAGAGCATGAACAGAACAGGGCAGATGTTGAGTGGATGACCCATCCCTTGTTGCATAGTCAGTAGTTTGGTGACATCCAGAGCATCTGATTGTAGCCTTGAACCATCTTGGCTAATACCAGTTGGTGAACATGCTCTCTGTGAAGTTACCTAATTCTTTTTTGAACCATGTTTATAGTTTTGAACTTCACAACATCCACAGGCAACTTGTTGCATAAATTGAGGAATAGGTTAAAAAAAAAAAAAAAAAAAGAGAATGGGCATTGTGGGCTTAGCCAAAATTAAAACACTATGAAAACGCCTGCTTGCAATTTATGTATTAAGACTACCCAAGAACATATTTGAAAGCCTGAAAACCTTTGTCAGTGAGAGTGCATGTTTGAGGCTGTCTGTAATAGAGGCTCAGATAGTGAGAAGAGATTAAACAAGTACTTAGGTGGGAGTAAATCAACTTAGATATTTTATATAAGCAGTTCTAAACTATTTAAAATTTAGGTGTGCTATAAATGATCTGCAAAGGTGGAAAAGCTCAAGCATTTTCTTCGATGGTGTGGATTAGCTGAGAGAAGTAAAGGGAGATCAAGATGTGGTCTCTGGCTAGGGTTCTGTAGCTGCCTTTTGATTTTGCAGAAAAAGCAACCACGTGAGAACGATCACAAGCAGATAAGTAGCAGCTCCTCTGGAAGTCTTTCTTCTCCAAATGCTACTGTACAGAGTCCTAAACATGAATGGAAAATCGTTGCCTCAGAGAAGACTTCAAGTAAGTGTCTGGATTCTTTTTTTAACAGGGTTTTCCCCTGTTGCTTTTATCTGCATCCGAACACCTCATATACATTAGTGAATAAATTCCCTTCAGCATCCCTGTGGAATAGAAAAGTATTGGCCCCCATTTTACAGGCAGATGACTAATTCACCCACAGAAAATGAATTGCCTGTTTTCACTTACACTTTG
This sequence comes from Podocnemis expansa, assembly GCA_007922195.1. Taxonomy (NCBI): domain Eukaryota; kingdom Metazoa; phylum Chordata; order Testudines; family Podocnemididae; genus Podocnemis; species Podocnemis expansa. The sequence goes on from ML682014.1 coordinate 30,800,606, forward strand.
TCTACACTGTGGGGCGTGTCAGTTAAGCTGACTTAACGAGGCTGTCAACTTAGGATATATCTACACTGGTAGACATACCCTGGGCCCTGCCCCAACGTGTGAGCTGGCCATGGGACCCTGATCCTGCTCTTGCTGCTGGCGGCAAGGGTCTGGGAGTTGGCTCTGGCGCCCAGTCTCTGCTGATTGGAGCTGATCCAGCCCTGATCTTCTAACACTGCTACCGGAGAAACAGCTCCTCCGTGACCCAGCCTGGCCAGTTTCAAACTGATCAGAAGTAGCCTGTGAAATTGAGCAGGCTGGGTCACTGGGCTGTCTCCCTGGCTCTGAGCTGCCTGCCTGCAAGCAGCTTAGACCTGAATCAGGCTCCCAGCTACCTGCCAGTGGTGGTTGGGGCCAGCTGAGCCACAAGGGCAGAGGCTGGATCTGGCTCCCAGCCATGTGCCGGTGGCAGTTGGGGCTGGATTGGGCCCCCAGGCCAGATCATGACACTGGGCGGGGTGGTGCCTGGGCCTTTCCTGCCCTCAGAAGTTGATTTTAAGTTGACTTACTAAACTCTGAATAGGGCCAGGGAGTACTTTAGGTTGACTTAAGGGAGGTTAAGTTGATCTAAGGCTCCAGAGTAGATGTACCCTTAGCTCTGTAGCAAAGCTGAGATCAAAACCCAGATGTTCTCAGAGCAAGGACATTAACTACAAGACTACTTTGCTTGGAAAATTTTGATGAATTGTGAGGAAGTGAACAAGTTTATTCTTTATGGATCAACCACTAACAGAAGTTACTTTGTGCATTGGAGACTTCCTCTTAGGAGACTGTCGGACTGACTTACGGGGGGTTTTAAGATACAATCTTAATAGACTTGTCCAACATAGTGTTTCTGTATAACTGGGCTAAAATGTGGAGTCTCTAAATCTTAACTGAGTATTAAACTTGGAAGCCACTAGTTAGCTTTTTAAATATAGAAGCATTTTTAAATGTTTTTCAGGTAACATTTACCTGTGTCTTGCTGTTCTGGATGGTGTGTTCTGTGTGATTTTTCTTCATGGACGTAACAGCCCTCAGAGCTCTCCAACTAGTACCCCACGACTGCTGAAGAGCAGGAGTTTTGAGATTCAACCAGATAACCTTATAGAGAAGCCTCTGTCTCCTATGCAGTATGCACGATCTGGGTTGGGAACAGCGGAACTTAATGGCAAACTAATAGCTGCAGGTAAAAATACCAACAATTGTACATAAAGCAAAAACTTTCTTGACTTGAACTATGTCTAATTTCCAGTACCTTCCATAAGTAAACAAACCATCTGAACAAGGTTAATAGATTTTATGCTAACTTAATGGAGCTAGTGACCAGTAGTTATTGGGAATCAGAGTACATCTCAGTTCCTTGCATGTGATTTCCTGTGGCTTACTTTTAGGTGGTTATAACAGAGAGGAATGTCTGCGCACAGTAGAGTGCTATGATCCACGAAAAGACCGCTGGACTTTTATTGCGCCTATGAGAACACCAAGAGCCCGATTCCAGATGGCAGTTCTAATGGTATGTCCTGTGTAAAGAGCAAATGAAAATGTATTTTCTCTTGATGCATAAGTAAGGAAAGACAGACAGATTTAGATTGAAAATGTGCACAGATCTGTTCAGAGAGTCAGAATTTTTAAAATAGTGTTTCGAAAAGAAATATTAAAACCAAGCATAGGATGTTGTATGTCATGTCCCATCTGCCAAGTGATGCAATTAGTGTCTCAGCATTCAAATGCAGTGAATCTTACAGGTTTGTCATGAGGGGTTTTATTATATAGGAACAAGTGAAGAAAGAGCAGTATTATGTAACATTTTCTTGGTCAGAGTAATTAGAGAGCACTTACTCTGTGTCCATTAGAATCTGCTCTTTTGAACAGAGCTCAGTAGACTTCTGAAAATAGTTCTGTCAAACATTCACATTTTTAATTTGCAAAGTCCTTAGTAGTTCTAGCCTTTGAAGAGGTTGTTCAGCAAACATAAAAATACCATGTTTAATTAGAGGCAGAGATCCCTGACAGTGTTGACTCATTTTCTTTAGAATGTAACTTCCAGTAATAAATATTCATATGTAAGTCATGTCTTGTTACATCTGTGGAGTTGTATCTTGAAAAACTGGATTTGTTGATCCTTAAAAGAAACATTTTATGCAGGTTCACAGTAAACCACATACTATTTAACTAATAACTTAATTGTTCCTGTACTTGCAACATCTGTTCCTAGCAGTTAACTAATAGTATCAATGAACCGATCTGGAGCACAATTAATTTCAATTCACATGAAACAACGGTTGTTTTTTTCCCCTGACTTAGGGACAGCTGTATGTTGTGGGTGGGTCAAATGGCCACTCAGATGACTTGAGTTGTGGGGAAATGTATGATCCAGAAATAGATGACTGGACTCCAGTCCCAGAACTGAGGACCAATCGTTGCAATGCAGGTAATGGCTGTTTTTGTTAATTCTGGCTGTTCAGTTCCTTATTAATTTGCTAGATGACAACTCACTCATTTATATACAAACAGGAGTATGTGCTCTGAACGGTAAGCTCTACGTTGTTGGTGGCTCAGATCCTTATGGCCGGAAGGGACTGAAAAATTGTGATGTGTTCGATCCTGTAACAAAATCTTGGACAAGCTGTGCTCTACTTAACACTCGTGAGTTTGTTGCACTTTTTTTCTTTTTAAAGAGGATGTTGCTGCCTGTGTTGCATGGGTGTATTGCTAAAGTCAGAGTGATTTGGATTTTGGGAGGAATCTGACTACAATACAATAATGCTTTCTGATTGTAGGAAGACATCAGTCTGCAGTGTGTGAGCTAAGCGGATATTTATATATAATTGGAGGAGCAGAATCTTGGAACTGTCTGAACAGCGTCGAGCGTTACAATCCGGAGAATGACACCTGGACTCTGATTGCACCTATGAACGTGGCTAGGCGTGGAGCTGGAGTGGCTGTTCATGATGGTGAGTTTCTACTTTTTTTCAGCTAGTTAAATTATTTTGTTAAAGAGCAAACTTTATAAATGGCTATGTGGTAGATAACTTTATACTAATAAAAGCATCACAATTGAGAAAATCAGATTTGCACAATGAGGGATGGGCAAGGAAAAATGGAAAAGTTTTATCTTGATATATTGTCATGCATTATCTAATCTTTTTAGCACTGAATGTCAAATTTGTTATAGAGGGTACTTGTAGCTTAAGTACAGAAAAGTTGTGGTGACCAGGGCAGCACAAGTAGTTTAGCATTGGCAATAGTCAGATTCCTTTTCCTAGATTTCAAACTCTTTTTTTGTATTGACTTAATTGAATGAAAAAAAATTTTCTCGCACATTTATATAAAAGGTAGTTGATTTTATAAGCCTCTGTTCATTATTTCCTTTTGAACAGGAAAACTCTTTGTTGGTGGTGGCTTTGATGGTTCTCATGCTGTCAGCTGTGTGGAAATGTATGACCCTGCTAAAAATGAATGGAAGATGATGGGAAACATGACTACTCCAAGAAGCAATGCTGGTATTGCAGCTGTGGCAAACACCATTTATGCAGTTGGAGGATTTGATGGCAATGAATTCTTGAATACAGTTGAAATCTACAACCCAGACTCAAATGAATGGAGCCCATATACAAAAATTTACAAATTATAACCAATTTTAAGTGTCCCAAGCAAACTAACAGGCTTAGTGATGTAATTGTGTTTCAGTAGAGGTACATGTCAGTAGTGGTGGGGAGGGTAGAGAAGTTGCCAACAGCAACACAAAGCTTTTGCATATTGCATATATTAATGTGCTGTACATACTTTTTTTTTCTTTTTGAAAGATGAAGGGTGTTTTGTGTATCTTAGGATTTTGTTACTTAGATTTTTGGAAACTGATAATTGCAAGAGAAACTAGGAATTGATTGGGCATATCATTTCAAGAGCTTCCCCCAATGTTTGTTTTGCCAATTTGCACATTTTTTTCCCCTTAGAATGTGTATTGGGACAGGAAGAATAGCGTTTTTGGTTATAGGCAGTTTTGGCCCCCACCTCCCATAACTGGAACAGCCTAACAGGAAGCCTTATTTATCAAATACAATGCTTTTTTTATTAAAGTTGACATGCCTGCCAATACTTAACCTTTTATGATTGCCTTTTTATAACTTTTTTATATACTCAGCAGAATATTTTACCTGTTGAAGTAAAAGTGGCAGATAGTGATTCTGGCAGAGAGACGATCTTGGAGTTCATAGAGACTAAGTGGAATATTTAATTCACCACTGTACATGAGCATCTAAGCTTTGGCCTCTGCTACAATATTGTACTTAAGCATGCAACACTGATGGTCATTAGATTTGAATGGAGTTTCTGAACATAACATAGCTGATTTTTTTTTTTTTTTTTTTCAGTATTTAACATTAGTTCCAAATATTTTGACAAATGTGGAGGGTGTTTTCTGTACAGCAGTTTTGTTACAATGGTTCAGCTAACATTTGTAGAACCTGAAGTGTTTGTTTTTAGAATACTACCAGTTAGTGATGAAAACATTTCTTAAAATGGTATTTATTTTTCTAACAGTGCAAGCTGAGAATGTGCTATATAACATGAATTGTACTTAATTTGTTCCATAAGTGCTCAGTACTATGTTTTGGTTCTTTTTCTCTATTCACATGTAAAAATGTTGGTGGGGGTGACTTGAGGATGACTTAGTGTCTTATGTGTAGTGCTGCACATCTAACTTTCTTGGTGCCAACTTTAGCACTTAATGCTTGCTGCTGATGCAAAGACATTAAAGGTACCTTTCAGGAAATCCCTGCACCACAGGATTACTATCAGTTGTGGTTGTCTTTTTTTTTTTTTTTTTTAAGCACGTTAGTTCACAAACTTTGTTTAGAAAGCTGTATAAAAGTACTAAATCCTCCTACAACACAAATGGAAGCAGAACTGCTTCCTATAAAACACACAGTAAGATTTGTTGCCCATACAGTGAAGTGACTGACTGAATATCTAATTAGTATTGTAACATGAGCTACAGATTTCCTGAACAGCTGTTTGTGGCTTCCAGATCTAGTATCATGGTGTGTCCTGCAAATGTGAGACATGAATACTGTATTACCCTTACAAACTGGTAAAATGAGGATATTGTGCCTCTTAATGAAAGGTGAGTGATTATTGCATAGTACAAAATGTAGCACTAAGGAATATATTCCTTTTGAAGAGATGATTAATAGGTTGGATACTTCATTTATAGAAGTCTGAGTTAGCAATGATACACAATTTGGGAGACCATCTGAGTGTTCACCTTCTTAAACATACAGCTGAACAGCAAAACCATTCACTTGTAGTAATTTAAATATAAAATAATTCAGCAACAGATTTTAAGGAGTATAAGTTAAAAGTCAGTGTTGCTGTACATTGAGTGAAATGCTTGAGTACTCAACTTAATTGACTCAGCAGTATGCTAAAGCACAGAACTATCAAATCTAAGTAACTGGTTTCTCTTAACTACATTTTCAAGTTCTGAGCCATAGAGTCAAAACTGGTCCACGCCCAGCTCCCATGTTTTCACATTGAACAACAGTCAGTCTCTTCCTCCATTCCAGCTTTGTACAGCAATGAGGGCTTGCTGATCTTCACCCTAACTCCAGAACACTGCAATGAACTATGGTCAGCTATTTGAAAGGTAGAACCATAAGTCATAATGTTGATAAATTAAGTACTAAAAAGGTATTGTTGGACAATTAACATTGATAGCTTTCTCCAGGGGTGGACCTGGAAATGAGGAATGTGTTTCATGTATGTGCATCGCCTGTGATGCCCTTTTTACTACTGCCTACAAAGAAATTGTCAGAAGGTTTAAGGACAATAGCAGTAACAGTATGCTATGGAGAACAATCCTGATCCTCCCCTCCTCCCCCAGTATCATAGGTACACATTAGAACAGGGTAGCAAAGTATTTAAAAAAAATTTTTTTTTTTTTTACTATAGCTTAGAACTTGCCCTCTAGAGCTCACTATAGAAATGAAGACATTTTCTGTTACTGTGATCAGCTTTGCTTCCCAAAAACTTTATAAGATTACAGTATATTGAATGATTGACATTTACATCCAGGTAACATGTAGAGGGGGCTGGTCAAAGCAGCACACAATTTATCAAAATTAAACTTCAGTTTATTAACACAATATTAGCTATGCTTCCACTAAAGATTGCACAAAGATTCAAAAATTAATAAAAAGTGGTAACAGTTCTACCAGTATATATCTGGTCTCTGTACAAGCAAATACACAGAGGTAGTATTAAAGGCCCAAGGTACTGTAAAATAGCTGTAGAGAAACCGAACAGATGGGAACTCAGTTTCAGGTTATAATTCCATTTCAACAGCCAGGCGTGCAACTTAACCAGCAGCAAGGGACATCATTTAAAAGTTCCTTTGTGAACTTTTTATATGAAGGTGGGTTAAAAAGGCCTTATGGATGTTTTAAAATAAGTTTCAGGTAAAGCCACACAAATTTCTACAGTAAGGCAGATTAATAATCATATGTGAAACCAGTTAGAGAAAGCAATCTTGTGAGTTTACTTCTGCCACTTTACCTGTTTAATTCATACACCTGATAAGTTGACACTTAATTCTCAGTACTTCATACAAAATTAAAAAAAAAAGTTGAATTGATCACTGAACTGGGCTCAGTTAGCCATAAACCCATTCTCCCCCTTTGCGTATCATTTTCAGGCATCCAAAAAAATTAATCTGAGATTTTATCTATACTGGATCATGTAGATGAATTAAATTCAAAGCTCAGCATTAGCTGACACTTTAAGTGGGTGGGTAGAGTTTTGTGAAAGGATGCATTTGGCAAGGTTGTTAATACACAGCATGGTGGCTGGCTCAGGCACAGGTGTTTGAACACAATGGTTTTATAGTCTTATGTAGGGTCAAGTTCCACACCATGTTTTGTTTTCCTTTTGTGATGGAAGAAGTAATTTACATGTGTCAGTGTGCTGGTATCTTGACATTCTAGAAATACAAAAATATATAGACAGTGGCTTTTTTTTGTTCTTGTCTTAATTCCAAAAATAAGGGTCCAACAGACTTTGTATTGTAGTGGTAACATCTGTACCTGGATTAGCACTGAAAAACTAGACAGACATTCTTCACACAAATGCCAACAGTTAATGCTGATAGACTGGTATAGCTAGCTGAATGAAAAGTTTTGTTTTTTAAAAAATGCAGGCAATAGCTGCAAGTGTAAATTAATTTAGACTGGAAAACCAGACTTAAATGTTGATTGCACTCCTGCCAAAAAGCTTTCCTTTTTATTTTTAAAATGAGTTAAGATTTGAGGGAGAATACTGTAGCTCAAAACTTGAAGTTGATTGTAGCATCACAACCAGCCTCTGTTTTTGGCCTCCACATGGACAGATGCATTGTATTGTTTAATAGCATATTCCAACTGAGCCAGTTGGCAGCATCCAATTGTTAACTTCTCTCTAGGGGGAGAAGAAAAATATTAAAGCCGCTTGTTAGCAATCAGTAACATAAAATGCCATTTTGAGAGCAAAGCTGTGTATTATTTAAAATAAGTTTTAGAAGTAACATGGCCTGATTGTCAGAGAGGGTTTGCATCCAATCTTTCTGAACACTAGAACTAGAGGATACCTGATACCTCAAAATCCAGCCAAAAGTGTCATCCTGAGTTACAAAGTTAGCTAAACATTCCTATCCTCTGCTGCATGCTAGAAGAAAAATAGTATAAGCACATTTATGGAATTAACATTTACTATCTTAGACAGTCAAGTACCTGAAATAAAGTTGGCAAAAAGTATGCAACAGAAAATTTGTCTTTTCCACAGAAGCTGTTTTTGAATGAAGAAATATTTAACTTCTATAAAGCACATTTTCCTTTGCTTTAGAGATGTTTTAAGTGCCCCTCAATATGGTTCCAATTTAAGTATGTGAGCAGTCTCTTTGACTCCAAGTGACACCACCTGTACACATGAAGTTAGGCACAATAACATGCTGAATTAGAACTTATTTGATCCACTTTTTCCCTAAAGTGAACACTTCAGTTTTTATGATCATCTCAGAAGTAATGGAGGTTTATAAAAAGTTCTATTCTGTGGCCCTGATGTACAGCTGCAGCCAGAGTACATAATGAAACTCATCTTCCTCTCCACTAAGGCTACTGGTGCTAGAAGGCATCCTGTTGCTATAACCTACATTTTGCCCTCTCCCTCAGTCTATGAAATGAAGAAATACACCAGCATACTACTTAGACATTGAACATCCATTGGCTTCTATTCCTAGAAGCGTGCACATGGCTTACTAGACTGCCCATTCACAAGCTGACAGTAGATCTTAGCCCACGAAAGCTCATGCAAAAAATAAATTTAAAAGTGCCACGGGATTCCTTGGTGGTTTTGTCTGACAAACTGTTCTGCAGAATCCTGAGGATCCCTTGTTCTAGTGTTAACCAGTCATAGCTCAAAACAAGTTTTGCTTCATTTTCTTTATTATGGCTCATCTAGATTAAAAAACCTTGTCATCCCTCCTCAGCATAGTATATAAGCAATATGTGCAGTGGAGCCACATAGGCAACTGGTGTAAATTGCAGGCTTTAACAGTTTACATCAATTGAGGATATGCTTCAGTGGTTAAATCCTAACTTACCCAGCTACCTTGCAGTCACTAAGTATGTTAGTGACAAATGCTGATTCTTTACATTGGTGCAGATTCACAAACAGGGCTTTCAAACACAAGTAGTTCCTTGTCAGAGAAAGGTAATCGATCAACTTTTAGAAGAGAGAACAAACAAACTGCCTTCCACATTACTTTTAAAACTGAAATCAAGCAAACATATTTGACATCATAAAAACCAAATCAGATCCAGAATATTTCCAGTTTTTATGGAGTTAGCTGTCTCCTGGTTTCACAAAAATTCACAGACAAGTGCCCTGAATTAGTAAGAAACCAAGTATGTTTCCTTTTAAATTTCACCATTTGAACAACTAATCCTTTCTTAAGGCAGCTAGTTATTATGCTACATCTAAACACTTGTCTTAAATTTGCTTTCTAACTTGATCTTGTGCTAACTTAAGTGGAAGAACTCATTCTGTTTTTAATTTCAAATCACCATTGAAGCTGGCAAACAAAACATCCAAACACAGTATATTCATGATTTGTTTTGCTGCACTACTGGAAGAAAATTAAGTCAAGATTAATATTTTAATGTGCTGTACAAGTTTATCAGAAATAGCTAATAGTAACAAGACATTACTGATTCTTACAGGATGTCTCAAATTCGTGTTAGTAGAAAACTTGCCCACTGCAAGGAATAATGAGAGTATACTCAGCCAGCTGAGGAACGAAAACACCAGTCCTTTGCATCCCATCTAAACAGCTCAGTTGAGTTACAGATCAAGAACTGTTTGAAACAGTAACTCAGCAAATGTTTTGAGAAAAGTTGTGTGTTCAATAGAGTTTGTGAACAGATAAATATAACATGCTAATTAGCATTCTTTCTGAATTATTTGCTCCATCTCAACCCTCAAATAGGTCTCAATTCTTCTGGCTCTTGTTCATGAAGCCATATTGATTTATTACACCAACCTTGCCATACAGTGTTGAAAAAATAGTAGTTTGACAAAGCAATTTACAACAGAACTGTTAGGAAGTATACTATAATTCTGTATAGTACTAAAAGTCTCCCAATACCTAGTAGTAGTATGGTCTAGGTAAAAACTGATATTGGGACAACATTCACAGTGGTTTTAATGTGCATTTTACCAAATGATGTACTTCAGCAATATGCCCTTGACACTGATGGATTTTGGTACAAAGATCATGTAATGCCTCTAAAATAGCAGAAAGTCTGGCTAAAGGTCTTAAAACTTCACAAGATCCACAAATAATGCTGAGATGGTTCAAAAGAACGAGTACTACCATTCGGTCAAGACACAATCTGTATGTGAATGTTTAGACTTTATTTCATATCAACACTAGTTGTTAAACAGTGGTCATTTAACATCATACCAGAATGAACTCCAATGCTGTCATGGATGATTTTCCCACAGTTTATAAACTGAGATGTTTGTTTGGTCATGATGACATTATGTATATTTCACATATCCTTAATGAAGGAAAGAGAGCCTTTGGAGACAGTCCAAATATGCAAGTATTAGACTAAGTCAGTGTAGTACTTGAATAAATATTCTGAACATCTATTACTTTGCCACAGGAAAGAGGGCAGAAAGAAGGTGTTTTTCTTCTAAAGAATGCAGGCTATTCAACTTTACTGTGTGAAGGAGACTATTGTAAGGTATCTATAACTAGAGCCCTGTGTGAATGCACAAATGTGGATCCATATCTATCCAGATCTGCAATCCCTATGCTAGGTTTTATGTACAGCCACATCCACACCTGGGTTGGGCTCAGTCAGCATGCTGGCCTTTAATTGTCTCGTTCCCCATGTGGGCCCTGCTCACTTTCTTTTCTTCAGTTTGCACACTCTACTGTCAATCAGTCTGGAGGGCAAATAAGGAGGAGAAAAAGCAGGCAGAGCCTGCATGGTGGATGAGCCAATCAAAGGGCAGCATGCTGACTGACCATGAGCAGTGGCTCTCCAAGCCCCAATTGGCTGAAGCACTTTGTTCCCCTGCGTGCTGCTGATACAGATTCACAGCAGCAGCTGCAGTAATCACACCTCAAGCAGATAAAAACAATCTGCATCTAAGCTCTAATCTGCAACAATGGGTCTGTAGATATCCACATCTGCAGATCTGAAGCAGACACCCACAGATATTCAGGGCTCTACCTATAACACACATTATATAAATAATTGTTATAAGCTGTTTGCCTAGCTAGACAGACACGTCCAGAACTATGGAATTTCACAGTCGACCTCAGGCTGATTCCATGGAACCACTGAACGTCTGCATATCACTGCTCTGAAAGAATCTTGCTATGGAAATAGGACACAATTCTAATGGGCCCAATGATCAGCCAAAAAATAAATCACTACATGTAACAAGAAACACTGAGTGGTGCACCAGTTAACAGTACAGTTAAAAATTAACCACTTCTTAAGGGTCTGTATGTATATTTTATTAATGACTCATCTCCAGGGCAAAGAATCACATGAGTAAGACCCCTTGATTTAACTGGGGCCACTTGCATGAGTTAGGATTTAAGCAATAATGGGTCCTACTACAGATTTGGGGTGCTGAAGGATGCATCGGTGAAAACAAAATTGTTCAACTACTTTTCAAATCCCAGGTAGAGTTTTCAGGGGCTGGAGAATTAATTCTTCACGTGCTTGCTCATGTCCATTCCAACGTCAGTGGGCGCATGCCACATGTGCCACAACTGGAGTTTTGCCTTAGTATCTGTTGTGTTGGCTCTGGTGCACCCTGCAGTTGCTCCCCCTCAGACCACCCTCTCAGTTCCTTCTTACTGCCTATTAGGGTTGCTGAAACTTCAGCTTTTTCTTGTGTGCTTCACAAGTACTGCTATCAGCAGACTATTTTTACTTCTTGTATGTACTTAAGTTCAGTTCTCGTTTTAGTAGCTGACAGAGAACCATGAGGGTTATCCGCTCCCTGGCACCAGGGCATGTGTCAGTCCCTGGCATTTATAGTAAGTCTTGTCCCTCATACCCTAAGCCAATGCCTATCAGTGATCCCCTTGCTAGGTGGGAGGCCCTGCTGAATCTGTAAAGGGTTCAGGCCCCACAGTGAAAAGGGCAAGTTTCAGAGACAAATCTCCCCATGGAGGCAGCTCCTGTCCCTGCTGAGAACTGAGCCATGCAAACTCAGTTCCGAGCACTTCAACCCCAGAGAGAAACATGCCAGCTTCTCTGAGGGAAAGGCAGCATAGTTGGGCCTCTCCAGTGCTGAGGAAGGACTCCTCCTGAGCACTCTGGGACACCTGGCACTGTCAGTTAGCACTGGTACAGAGGAGGTCTACCCTTCTATAGGGATCTCAGCCCATGCCTCCTCACCAGTATTGAGAGAGAGAGAGGCAGAAGACAACTGACCAGAAGAGCTCTCCAACCTCAAGGTCAGTCTGTTGCAGAGAGCCAGAGAGAGAGACACCTGTGCCAGGCAAGTCCTCAGCATGGCCCATCCACCAATGGAGAGCCATTGGACAGCCCAGGCACTTTTGAGTTGGCCAGGGAGCTATCAGCCTTCCCCTACTGTTCAGCAAATTTCTTTGGTGGCACCAGAGTCAAGGACAGCTATAGCATCACAACCAGTAGTGCCATCAAAAGAGAAGCCTGCCGTGCTGTCACAATACTGCTCTCCCCTTTTTCAGCACTACCTCTGGCACTGGTCAGTACCACTCTGCCTTGATCACCAAAAAGTGGCTGTTTGCAGCTGCACTCTGACATGAGCCAGGGTGTCCTGTGAATCGCACTGTGCCATCGTGCAGCAGGTCAGAGATGATGCTGGATTTGACAAAGCGGTGTTACTTACAGTCTGCTTGCTGATGAACTCTGAACCTTGGGAGACAGCTACATTGGAATGGACATGGACATGAGCAAGCACTCAAAGAACAACAAACAAACAGTTACTGTACTAAACTTTTGTAACTGTTGTTCTTCAAGATGTGTTGCTTATGGTTATTCCAGCCTCCCCACAACTGCTTCCCTGGCCCTCTGTCAGAGTGAGCCAGCAAGAAGGAAGGGGGGGGGGGCAATATACTTGTGCTAAGAGGGCACAATTAGAGCTGACTAGATGAATGGATACCACTGAGGAAAATATTTTACAGTGGCAGCACCCGCAGTGTGCACACACCTACACTGGAAGGACATGAGCAACACATCTTGAAGAACAATAGTTAGAAAAGGTTAGTAACCATTTTTTTCTTGCCTTATACCATATAGTTACAAAAAAGATTCCAGATGCAGAATTTGGCTGCTATGTCACCTCTGCATTATTCAAGGTAACAAAAATGAATTTCATCAGCAGATGAAAGAGAGGAGCAGAAAAGGGTGGCAGGAAAAGTGCTTTCTTTTGTAAATAGTTACTTTTACCATCATATCTGTACTTCAAGTATCTCCTACAAACCACAGCAAATTAAGGGCTGCATACCAAAATACACCTTTTTCCATTTTACATCTGCAATGACCATCCTTCTGTAAATGCCAGTGGCTCTATGTTTTCCTTTCTCTTCACAAGGGCAGAAAGCATTAACAGAACACGTTGCCTTTGCCAGGTACCAGAAGTTATTGTGACAATGTAAAAATACTGAAGATCATTAATTTCAGCCCATTTTAAACACAGGTTATGTTATTCCTTCAGGGACAATTGAGGCAAATGCCCAGGCAAAATATTACAGTAAGATTAAGTTAATGCAGTACTTGAAAAAAATGAATGCAGAGGGTGTTTGCCTGTGTAAAGTGTAAGCCAGGGCTGAGTAAGGACACTATAGGTTCTCTATCTTCAAAGCAAGTTTTAATTAAGCAGTACTATCACACCAGTTTACTTTGTCCAGTAGCTTCTTCTTCTGTGTAGCTATGCATTTCAGTTACAGCACAAGTTCCCACCCACACAACCAACATTGCTGATGCTTGCTTCTGCTTTTTAATGAGGAGGGTGAGTGCTGTGGGAGGAAAATACTGTTTGGGTAACTTAGTCAAGATCAAGTAGAATCACAGATAATGAACAGAGAACCTAGTCTTGTAACTCTTACTAACATGAGTAGTCACACTCACTGGGATCAGTGTATTCCTGGAAGTCAATAGGACAACTTCCACTACTACTGACTACCAATGTAAGTATGGGTTGTAGGATCAAGCCTTTATGTTGAGCAACAAATTTAAACTAAGTGCTTTTATAAAGCTTGAGGAAACAGACTGAGTCAGCTGCAGATAACAATAAAATGACTGTCTACTAGAAATTCAGTTACTTGCTCGAAGAAAGGGGGCATTTGTACTGCAAATACATGTACGTGGAACTCCTATTTTGCATTTAGAGTTTTTAAGTAGTAACAATCTGAATCAAAGATCCTAAACTAAATAAATTCAATTTCAATGATTTTTATCCCCAAAATCCACAATGAACATCAGTGTCACCAAGGAATATTTTAAAATGGATCCATTCAAATGTTTTATAAAGCAGGTCTTAGGGACATAATACAGTCTCTATTCACATGAATGTGCTACATGTCTCCTTCCCTAAACAAACCCTTCAAATTACGTGCAGCATAGTTTGTACACACATTATTTCTGTTCAGGAGGGTGGATATTCTATGTCAGTATAGCCCACTGGCTATGTTTTCTGTTAATTTTTCCCCCTTATTGGTCACTTAATAGGTTAGAATTTTATTTCATTAAAAACAAAGAAAATGGAAGCAAAGAAGTAATTTCCCCATATCTGGAAATCTCGCTTTAGTTTTTGTTCTACTGAATTAGTTTAGTCACCTGGCCCAAGGACAAGGGGAAAGGAAAATCCCATCCATGGAAGCCCAGTCATTTAAATACACAATATGATTTCTAGGTATGATTACTAAAGCAGTGACCACACAATGCATATGGACATTTTAATTAACAACAGTTGTGTTTCTACTCACTTGTAACACACAACCATTAGAAACTGCCTGAGGATCTCTCTTTGGCCTTGTATGCACCTATGGTGGCATATAGCTATATGCTTGCTTTCCACTGCAGCCATGTCCACACTGTGGTACACAGCTACAGCTGGAAGTGAAGAACTCCATCAGCAGTGAAAGGCTCCAACAGCAAGGAGGCACCAGGACACCACACTGTTAAAACAGCAGCAGTGTAGATGTGGGAGGCATGGCATAGGTATTCAGAGAGCTATGCAGCATATACTATATATACTTGGGTATAAGCCAATCCAGGCATAAGCCGACCCCCCAATTCTGAGCCCCCCCCCCAAGAAGATAACATTGGTGACCTGGGTATAAGCCGAGATCCCCTTTTGGCCTTGGCCCCTAACCCCCCACCCACTGCTGCTGGCTTCCTCTGGAGTTTCTGACAGCTTCCCTACCACAAAATCTCTGCTGATGCTTTTCCCTTGCCCCCCTGCTGTCCATTCCTCACTCCTGCCCCCCTGCTCTGCCCTTTCCTCACTTCTCAGTTTCCTGCT
This sequence comes from Podocnemis expansa, assembly GCA_007922195.1. NCBI lineage: Eukaryota > Metazoa > Chordata > Testudines > Podocnemididae > Podocnemis > Podocnemis expansa. Next base: position 30,815,699 of record ML682014.1, read on the forward strand.
GTTGCCCCCTGCTCCGCCCTCTCCTCACTGTTGCCCCCTGCTCACATCTCAGTTTCCTGCTGTTGCCCCCCGCTCCCTCCTTTTCTCACTGCTGCTCTCTGCTCCTCCTACTGCCCCCTCCTAACTGCTACCTCCTGCTGCCCCCTGCTCTGCCTCTTCCCTCACTGCTGCCCCCCTTCTCTGCCTCTTCCCCATTGGTGCCCCCCTGCTACCCCCTACTCTGCCCTTTCCCCACTGCTGCCCCCTGGCTCATCACTGCCACCCCCCTGCTCCCTTCTCAGTTCAGTGCTGTTACTCCCCTGTTCCCCAACACCCTTTCCATCCCTTTCCCCCTCACCCCCCAACCCCTGCTGCCGCTCTTCCCAGCCTGCCAGGCACCCCCCCCATCCCCGGTCCCTGTTGCTGCTTCCCTGGGCTCCCCCAAAACCCTGGGTCCTCCTGCTGCTTTTCCTGGACTCCCTGACCCCCCGCCCAATGCCCGAGCCCTGCCGCCCCTTCCCTGGTCTCCCTGAACCCTCCCCCAAACCCTCCCAACCGTCCAATCACTTTCCCTAACTCCCCAACCCCCGGTCCCTGCCATTGCTTCCCTGGCCTCCCTGAATCCCTCCCCTCAATGTCCAGGCCAACCCCCCCCCCAGACCCCCTTACTTGGCTGCTCCAGATGCCAGGGTCCCCTCCTCACTCCAGCCCCAGCCCCAGCCGACTCTCCAAGATGGCTGCCCAGCAACACTGGGGCTCTGGCCTGCCACATGGTCAGGGACAGGGCTGGCTTGGGCCGTCTACCATATTCTCCTGAGTATAAACCGAGTGCCTGTTTTGAAGCCAATTTTCAGGCACAAAATTTTCAGCTTATACATGATAATATACAGTATACCTAACAGTTTTGGCATATCTTTACTTGCCCACAAAGTGCCTCAACATCTTCACCATTATTCATAACCATGCTACAGGAGCAACAGGCATGCAAAAATGTACTCAACATGATGCTGAAAGTGCAGACATAGCCTTAGAGACATTTTCCTCCCACCATCTAGCCAATAATACAACATACTAATGATATGGGTCAGGTCTATCCACAAAGTTACCTAGCAAATATCAGTGCATGTTATAAACTTGGAAAGCAAGTAGAATGATTTTGACAATATAGTCTAATAAGACATTCCTTACGAACAATCTCAGGAAAATATCTACAGCTCAAAATATAATTTCCTTCCTACTTAATTAAAATCCTGCCTAAGATACTATAGTGCTAATCAATGTTCCCTCTAAGCTGATGATGCAGCTGAGCAACTTATGGATGCAGCTGAGCAAGTTCCCTACCCATTCCCTGTCCCGGGACTGAGCCCCTGAGCCACTGCCCATCGGCTCCCCAAGTACATCCATAACTTGCTCATTTGCATCACCAGCTTAGAGAGGGAACATTGTATAGATGTCTTTTTGTTCAAACTTTAGTAAATTAATAAAACCACAGTATTTCAGTTTAACATTTTTATTAAACAAATATGAAACAATAATGCTGCCTATCAAGCCGCATTAGCATGTCTAGATGAGAAACATCCAACCTGTTATGAGGCTCTGTCTCAATATTATTCATTAGACTGAAGCCTTGTTCAGCATCTGCACTAGTCGCTTGAAACATGCCACATATATCAACCAACTGGGCCAAGAATGGGAACTTATCTTCTGTCAGTATATAAGTGACAACGTCTAAGAATGTGTTCAGTGTACCAGCCATACCTTTTCCAGAACAACAAAACATTTTGGCTGTCTGTAATTTCAGCTCACCTTTAGAAGATGTGAAAATACATAAAGAAAAGTGTGAAAAATTACACTGATAAGAGCTGATGATCACAGATAGCCAATACAATTCTATTATATTATATTATTTATTTATTTATTTAAAGAGATTCCTAATGAATGTGCCAGTTCTGACTAGATCTCACTCACTGAGCTAAATGAAGTCACCCTGATTTAGGCCTATATATTATTTGAGTTAATGTTAATTAAATTCAGTGACAGTTTTTCCACTTTACTGAAAAAGTTAGAGCAGGCTGCCTTCTCTCTCTGCAACAATCCCCATCTGCCATCTTTGTGTTGCCCTTGTCTGTAAGCTTTGAACTTTCCTTTGATAGCTTCCAACGGAAAACAGCTGTGCTAAAAATACATGCTTGTTCTGGAGGAGACCTCCTCCAAAAGCCATTGTTTATGGCACTTGGTAAAGATATCAAAATGGGAGGACATGTAGTTTGCCTATAATGTATTGTCAGGGCCATTCACTTAAATGTGAGCACAAGGTGGGGTGTGCCTCTTGGATACCACAGAGTGTGAACACCTATTATAATGAGCCACTGAGAGATCTTGGGATGGAAAGTGCTGTAGAAATGCTGTGTGTTAATAAAGTAACATAAGGTTCTATACCAGGTGTGGCCAAACTTTCGGAACACAAGAGCCGCACGAGTCGATTATTAAATCTTCGAAAGCCACGCTGAGGCATATAACCACATATTTTTACATACTCCAAAATTACTAAGCTTAAAATTCATTGCACACTTTAATTTTATCGTAAAAATAGGGCAAATATTGATCCACTAATGGCAGATTCTAATAATTATTTAAGATTACCATGAAAATAGGCCTATACAGTAAAAATTTAGCTGTTGCCACAAGCCTGTAGTGTTCTACATCTAGCAAGTATTTTTTTTAAAATCTGGGCAGTAACTTGTCAATGCAGCAGGTAAAAGCTCTCTGAGATGCTGATCTCCAAGTATTCCACAAAAAGAGTTAATACATGTTGAATGCTATTTAATCAGTGGAGGTATGGTGCTGCTATTGAACTCTGCAGTGAATGTAAATTATCTTGGTAATTGACTTAGGTATATTAAAATTTTCTTATAAAATAAATGTACTAGAAGTTCCTTCTGCAAACAGATGGCATACTGATGTCTCAGGCACATTTGTTCGATGGAGTTAAGGAATATTTTTTCTAAAGCCAGTTTTCAGTAGTGGTGGTCTATCCTAAGTCTAAATTATTTTGCATGCTGAAAATGAACCATGATCCATAATAAGTACTTGTAACATTCTTCACATTAATAGAGGTTTTTTTAATAACCTTTTGACAGTAGTCAGTGGTTTTGGATGTAACACTTGTGTCAATTTTCAGTCATTTCTGATGATTCTTATTTAATTCTCAAAATAGAAATACAAGAGAAATTAGGATATCTGGAAATGCCAAGTGATTTTTAAAAATGAAAATTAATTTACAATTGCTTTTCAGGTTTAAATTGCAAATTATCATCACATATCTGTAGTTCATTGTAGACTTGTTCTTGATCAATTTATGTTGCCAGTTTTAAAAATATTTACCCAGAAAACAATATCAAAAAAAGTATTTAAAAAACCATACACTGCTGTAATTAAAGACTATCATAATGCATACAGACAAGGAGGGTAGAATTAATATTGTGTGGGTAAACTGTAGAATCTGGCAGTTACTTGGTCTGAGTGCTTCTCTTTACACCTAACTGACGACTTGCTTTTCCCTGCAGGCTCTCACAACGCTGCCCCTCCCCTCCCGGCTCTCACCACTCTGCTTTTTTCTGCAGCTCTCACAATGCTGCTCCTCTGCTGCCCTCTCTCACCATGCTGCCACTTCTCCGCTGTCCCCGACCACTGCAAATTTGTTGCCCCTGGCTCCCGCCATGCTGCCCTTCCCTCCTGCACTCTTCCAGGAGCCACAATTTTTCCTTAAAGAGCCGCATGTGGCTTGTGAGCCGCAATCTGGCCACGTCTGTTCTATACAGTTCTCTGTGTTTATTCTGAATCTTGGGTAGAATTTGTGTGTTATATCCACCTATCTGGAAGGAATGAGTTTAAAGGGAAACAACATATGTTTCCTTAGACATCAACCCTCACCCCTCCCCTCCCATGGCATGAATGGATCCCCAGCTTCTGCTCCCAGCCTGGGAGCCCTGACACCAGCTCTGATCCCCCCGCTTCAGCTCCCAGCCCCAGAGCCCTGACCACCACTGATCCCTGCTTGCCTTCCAGCCCCAGAGCCCCCTGCCAACTGCCGCTGATCCCCCCTTGTCCTTCCAACCCCAGAGCCCTCACTGACTGCCGCTGACCCCTCACCTGTACTCCCAGGCCCGGAGCCCCAACTGCCGCTGATCCTCCACTTCTCCTCCCAGCCCCAGATCGACCCCTTCTTTCCTCCCTCCCTATTGACTCACTTTCTCCTTAACCCCATTCCCCTTACCTGGCTGACTGATGCTCTTGCCTAGGTGTGCTGCTCTCTCCCAGCCCTGCACATGCATCTAAAGCACGCTCAGAGCCAGGGATCTTAAACTGCCCATTCAAAGCCCAGCCCCACCCCAGGCTGCTTGGTGACCAGGAGAAATGTGTCTGGGGCCAGGTATAGCCTGAAGCTGCCTGACCTGCGCTGGTGTCAGTGCTTGCTGTGCAGGTGAGCGGCACCAGCTGCGCCAGCGCTCACCAGAGCAGCTTACAAGGAACATTAGTGCCAATTGATTAGTAGCCAGACAAGATGAACATGAAAGGTGAGCTGTAACAAAGAAATAGTGCAATAGGATATCAGTTCTGTGTAGAAGTGTGTTGACTGATAGTAGCTATATCCAATTCTCAATGGGCTGACAGGCATTGCTGCCTACAGCTCATTACTGAAAGAGGGAGTCTGATAGCATGGTATTTTATCATCACTGCTCATAACATGGCTACTACTGTCAGAAACCTCAAATACATTCCTTTTCTACTTATGAAAATAGGGTAGGGCAAAGGACATGCAGAGAAGATACACTCAGAACCTATGTTCAGCAGCAAAAGTCTCCACTGTTTTTTTAAAACCAAAATACTTTGATTTCAAATGAAGCATAGAGCTCACACACAAGAGGTTACTCTAGAACACCTCACATACTAAAATGGGTTCAAACTTTCTTTTAAGAGTATCAGATTGCAAACAAATCCCATGGCAATGGTATAGACCTGTATGATTTTATGTTAGTGTTTAAAAGGACTCATTTTAACCAATGAATATATAGTCTATATACCACACAATGAGGTAGGGCCAGATGGCTTCTTAATTAACTATTGATTGTATTCATAGAAATGTAGGCCTGAAAGGGATTGTTCCCTATACTACATTGTCTATATTGTTTTGTCCAAGCTATACCTTTTGCTTGGGAGCCTACACTCATATACATCTCACTGTGTGGAAGGTTTAAAATATGTCACATTCGGCTTAAGTTTTCCCCCTTCAACTTAATTCCATTACTCTTTATTATACCTTCACATTAGGCACTTCACCCTGCGCAGCACAGGTATGGGATGATACCAAGCGTTGCCATGAACAAATGTGCCCCACATCGGCAAGAACAAAGTTATATGGCTTTGAAAACCAGGAGGAGGAAACCTTTCATTTATATAGCTGTACTTCTACACAAGATCTTGACCACTCACATATGCTAACTATTCTCATCCCAGCTACACACCTGTGCATTAGTTATCCAGTTAGAACAGTGATTTTGTGGCAGCAATGACTAAGCCTAAGGGAAGACGTAAGCAAGGTGGCTTACCATCCAAGTCTGCTCAGTCTACTGAATTACACTGAAAGCTTAACCTTATTTGTGCCCACAAAAGGCCGACATAGGTCTGAAAAACTGGTCATCTTTATATACAGGTTTACAAACAGATTAATTGAATTTTTGGGGGGTAACACTAGTGTAGACAGGGTATAACACTGTTTCAAGTGTGCTAACTACTCATGGTCAAGCCAATGCTCTGTGCTAACCATTTCAGCCTAGAAAAGGCAGACTCCTGGACCAAGGACTGAAGAATTTTTCTTCTCATCTTGGTGTTTACACCTAATTGTCAATTAGCCAATCCATATAACTTCCCACAAGACTATTGTCGACTGCTCAAATGTCTCTCTTCTCAACACTGAAAACTCTAAACAAGATACTCCTAAATTAACACCCAATATAATACCGTACTGTTCTCCAAATATTAGCTACCATCACAACCACATAATACCTGTTCTCCCACACCTGCTCACAATCCAGTAATCTTATTGCCCTCAATATACATATCACAGAACCAAAAATGGGCAAGGACAGGAGAGAAGGAACTCCCAAACTCCCCAACAAGGAGAGGTCTTCCACTGAGACAGCTTCTCTGTCTGATGAAGTTCCCACAGTTCAGAGAAGGAGCTTTACTGTGACTAACTCTGGCTGGTTTATCAAGCCATGACTCCAGCAGACAGCCTCACCAGGTCTGAGAGACTATGAATTGTACTGGAGAATTGGCTGTGAGGACAGCAGGGAGCCTTGCTTCTCAGCCACTGGCCCTCCTGATTCAAGCTGGCCTTGACTCATTCAATGATGGTCAAAGGGAATGTGTTAGAAAAGCTGCTTGAGTAGTTGCTCCCATTGCCAAGAGACTCTCTACTCTTTCTCCACTTCACCACCTCCTTCATCCCCGTAAACTAGTCTCTAATACAAAGCCATACAGAAAATAGAAATAGAAAATAGAAACTTCTGATAGAGCAGCTTCCAGGACTTGCTGAATAACGCTTTACACTAATCAAACGAGTGGCAACCTAGTGTCAAGAAGCCACGACTAGCAGAACTCTAGAGAGGGTCTGCTGACTTTCTGGTATATTTTAGAAAAAAAGAATGTGGGGACTTGTTAAGGCAAGTTTTAAATACCAAGAAATTCCTGAGGTGCAATTATCTCGACACTGTACTAACACAGTGCAGGAAGCTGTACTGGGGACTTTATTCCTAAGGGAATTACTGAAATACCCACAATGAGTTCCTTAATTGCTCCGTAACTGCTGCTGAGAAGTGAATGAGTGGCTGGAGCAACATAATGCCAACTCTATTCAATTCCAGTTTGAACCCCATCCTGCCCCCATGAAGTAATTTCTCTAGCATTATGGTCAGTTTTTTGACAGTCATAAAAGTTTAGCATGGCCTTTGGGCCCTACCAAATTCGTTATTGTGAAGCCAGGCTTCCCCTATGAAATTTAGCTATTAGAGCAGGGGTCTCAAACACGCAGCCTGTGGGTTGCATGTGGCTCCTAAAGCTATTTCCTGCAGCCTGTGACAACACGATCGTTATTGATATTTGCAATATCCTTGTATGAAAAGGTTTCAGTGGTGTGGCCTTCAGGCTAGCGTACGAGTCCTCACGCGGCCCTCATGGTGATTTGAGTTTGAGATCCCTGTATTAGAGGGAAGGAGAGGCACCAGGCTCAGAGTGCCCCAGCTGGAGGCTTCTATCCTATCACAAGGCTCTAGCTGTTAGTCATGTTCAGGCTGGGGATGGTCAGGACTTGCTCTTCTCCTACATAGCTGTTCTGGGAGGGAATCAGATCCACCTCTGGGTACCAGCCCTACAGCTTCCTGCAGCTGAAGGCAAGTATGATCTCCCCCCAACAGCAGCCGTGCAGTAAAAGTGCAAGCCCTATCCCTCCCAAGCCTAGCTGGGTCACTTCCAGCAGCATGAGGGAGATCAGACCCTCCATGAATTCCTACAGCTGCAGGAAGCTCTGTGGCCACTGCCTTCAGAGGCCCGTTCTGAATGTAGTACAGAATTGAGGGTGGCAATCCTGTAATATCCGCCCCCCCCCCACCCACACACCCTACCTTCGCAATCTCCCCCAGTCACCTTCTTTGTTAGAAACCCTCCATTTACTACCCTCTGAAATTTCAAGTGTAAATATCTGAAAACATGAAACAGACATTTTGAGATTCCAAGGCTGTGATATAGGCCAGAAGGAACTGTGAAATGGGTAGCGCCCCATACATCCCAAATAAACAATCACCCTGCACACACACACAGAAAGGCTAGAGGTTTGGAGAGATTTTAGCTGAGCAGGACAGTTTATTGCAAATGTTATACATTTTTAGTGGAAATCATTTTTTTTTAAGTTATTGTTAGTTGCCTCCAGTTCAAGTTTATGATGCACGCATCCAAGAAATCTTTATCAGTCTTTCATAACCTTAAAAGTTGGAATGCATTTTCAATTATGGTATCTCAAATAAAACCCCAAAACTCTGAATTCACAAGTCTTTTAATTAATGTTTTTGTAGGAAAAAGTGATTATTTTAGTTTGAGCAAGCAAATATTAGCAGTTCTCCTTTTCTCATAACACTGACCAAAACCCAGCAACACCTACACATTTGAAAAGGGGTAGCCGTGTTAGCCTAGTTCAGCAAAAACAAACAAGGAGTCCTGTGGCACTTAAAAGACTAATTAGAGACTAATTGGTCTTTAAGTGCCACAGGACTCCTTACACATTTCCCATTGCTCAGATTCAAATGTAAACATTTTCAGCCTAAATTCACAAAATGACTGCCAAACCATGGTTTTCAGCAGGCTGCACATAGGTTTTGTTTTAACAAGGATGCTCCCCAAAAGAATGTGCACATTATCTTAGGTATGTTCACAAACATTAAAACACTGAAAACTCCTTGTTCTCCCCATGTGGGCAGGATGTTGAGCTTTGTTGGCCCTGTCCACACTAGCATGATAACATGTGACACTAGCAGATGAGGAAGAAGAGCAATATTCCATATCCATGCCAAATGCAGCTGAAAATCCTAGTGTAGAAACTGCCTTAGACATCAGTGACCCATATTCTGAGATGTTTTTACAATTTATCCTCTTTTTTTAACTTGATTTAAAAACAAACATTTCTATTAAGTTAGAAGTAGACAAAGAATCTAGTTCTTTTGACATTAGTTTCTAGGGCTTGCCTACATGTGCATTAGTCTACTATACTAAAGGCTGCAAAATTCTAGTGCTAGCGTGCCATGCACTAGCTGGCTTGTTTGGACCCTGCAGGCACGTTTGAAAAATCCCCTAGTGCAGTATAGATTAGTGTCCTGTTTCCATTGCTTACATAACCATATACTAGGGGACTTTAAAAGTGTGCCAGCTGAGCCAATACAGCCCTGTTGTGTCATAATGTATATGTTCTTCTAGTGCAGACTAATCTACCATACAGACAATCCTGTAAGAAAATCTAAAGACACAGTGAATGAGAAACAGTAATTTGGAAGGAAACAACAGAACAGTTCCCTCAATAAATCCTAAGAACTACTTTGTATGATAAGGAACTTTTTTTTTTTTTTAAGAGAAAATACCAAGTACCCTAAAGTAAAGTTTAACAGTACTGTGCTACAACTGTTTCAGGAAATTCAGTAGATACAATCAATAAGGCACGTACCTATACACTTCCTGTGAAACACAATCATAGAGTTCTTCAGCAGTAAATTTTATGCTGGTATTTATCTGAAGTGAAAGAAAAAACAACTAATTAGGATCACATATGTCAACTGTGATTTTATTTACTGACACACATTGGTCCTAATGTTTAGATGCTTAACTGGCAAGATATGAAGTATAGAGAAAACAGGAAAGAATGGAAGTCAGATTATATAACCAATCAACTGCTTCCTATCCAGGATAATTGTTTTGGTCTACCTAGGGCAAACTATATAGCTATCATCTTAGTTTTATTTAACTGTATTCTTATAGCACCTTCCAACTGTCCAATACAGAAGTAATCACTCCCTCAACTCCACAACAGAAAAACTATAGATTCTAAGCCCAGAAAGTCATAAACAAGTATACTAAGCATACACAATAAGGAGCCTTAGTTTTAAGTTCCAGAGCCCTATATTGGGACAGATCTGTTATCAACAGAACTGTGGCTTTTACTTTACAGATTTAACAGCATAGGAGAGATGTTGTCTGGTTTCCAGCAGGATTTTTAACAACATTAAAATGTCTTCAAGAGACAAATTAAAACATCCGCCCTCCCATACAAGCCCAGTTCTGAACTGAGGTTTCACACAGACATTCCAAACATTGCAAAGCCACATATTTGTCTCCGGTTGGGTCCTCATGTTACTGTTTTGGTTGCCCTCCCCCTCTCTTTTTTTTTTTTGTTTAAAAAAAAAAAGGGGGGGGGGGCGGGAATCAAATAATGAATATAAGTGACATGGCTACAATAAGGATTGCCAATGTTTAAGGCAGTGCTTTTCAAACTATAGGTAGAGGCCCAGTATTGGGTTGCAGACCCTCAGGTACTGGGTCGCAGCATTCCCTGCTGCTGCCACCACAAGACTTAAATGCATTACTCAAAGTTGTAATTGTTGAGTCATGGGTATAAATGATTTTTTTCAACTGGGTCCCAAGGAAAAAAGTTTGAAAACCACTGGTTTACGGAGCCATCTTTTATGTAACTGCTGAACTACCTGGTTGTGGTGAGGATTATTATTTATATTCTAGCAAATTTCAGAGATTCCAGTCAAAACTGGAGCCTTATTGTATAAGGCTGTACAAAACACACAGATAGGGCAGCCACCCTGAAGAGCTTATAGATGTACCTCTAACATTACCCTCCGTATAGCCCTGCAGAACTAGCAACAAAGCAGGTAAAGTACACCAATTCCTGCTTTACTGCCAATTGGGAGCTGTTATGACAAGTTTAGCCTTTAAAATAAATAATTTTATCTTGAATGTTGTTGGCTCTACTAGCATGAACAACTCAAGCCAGTAAGATAAGCAGTGATCCCAATGCTGGATTTGAATGTTATGCCTAAAGTTAAGTTTCTCAAAGTCACTAAGCAATCTCACTGCAAATCTTATACAAATTTTTAGTGTACTGTGTAAAAATACATGTCTGAGTTCTGATATTTCCACATTTGATTCACCTTAAAGTTACCCAAAAACAACAAACAAACAATCTAGATGTTGGGAACCTAGGCAAAAAAGAGTAACACATGCAGTACATTACCAGGAAAGTGACTGAAATAAAGGACAAAAGAGGGTGACTATCATTTTACTGACAGAGAAAAAGAACACAGATGTTGAACCTCACTCAAGGTCACACAGCCCATTTCTATGAAAGCATCAGGAATAAAACCTGTATCTCTGAACTCTGCCTCCTTAACTGTAGTCACATCCTTCTTCCTTATTTTATGAAGGCATGTTTTCTGAACCGTCATTTTGTTCCTGAAATATTTTATTCGTTGCACAGAATATGTATGTTTATCTGTACTAAGAAGGTACAATTGGATATTTTAGGGTGTTGGGTTAATTCTGTTTTTAGGAATTATGTCATTTATGTTAACTAGTGACAGCAAGTCACGATCACACATGTGGAAGCAGTTATCAATACATGACCTCACTTATAAATACATCTGGTGATTTTAGATTACCTTAATTTCTCTAAATTTCATGCCTCAGACAGCCCCCTATGACTGCCTAATGAATTATTAATATTTGTGATTATTATTAGACTGGTGGTATTTTGGGGATCTTTAATTACAGAAACTTCCCTGTAATGAGAAGTTCATAATGAACAATTATACTAAATTTCAAGGCTGCAGCTTTAACAGAGTACCTGAATAGTTGGAGTTTCACTGAAAAGTCCCATGACCTCTGATGAAGAGAAAACAAATTTTAAGAGGAAAAAAATGTAATTTTATGACCTATAAGGGCCCGGAGTACCAAATTTCAATATTCTAGTTCAATGGGAAGATGAATATTAGCTGTACAAGTAGGATACCTCATGATACTTGTCTGTATTATACCATTTGTCTTTATTACATATTTCCCTTAGAGATTTTTTCAAAGATCAATTTCATACCTCATTACTGATTAGAAAGTTGTAGAGCATCCAAATGTCTTGAAAACTACTGTTTGGGGTCAAAACTCTAAAAAGAAAAAAAGAAAAAAGTTTAAAAGACCGTTTCTTGATCAAAAATAACCTGAAACAATATACAATAGATTAACAAAACATACAAAAAGCATCACTGTGTAAAAATTCTAATTAGATCCAGAACAAAACAAAAGCACACCCAGTTCTGACTGATATTTTTTTCCAATTAAAAGAACTAAACAAGATGAGCTTATTCTATTAGTGAGAAAGTTTTAAAGATCTTTTTCCCAATTAAAAATTCAAATGCAGTTTTCACTTCAGCCACATCACTTCATAGACAGTAAAAAAGCATCTAAAACTAAAAGCATTTGTTTCTCATTAGCAAAGCCTCTTGCATCAAAGGAGGGCCATAGAAAATTGACACGCAATGCAAAACTTTCCCACACTTCAAAACCAAAAAAATTTTTTTAGAGTAAGCACAGTTTTAACTAGTACTAGGTGCAGTGTGATCCCCCCCCCCCCAACTACTTCCCATTTATGGATGCAGTACTGGACATTTTAGTTAGGGGGTTTTTGGGAAGGAGGAATGGAACTGGTGAATAGACGTGCATGTCAAGATACTGATTCTTTTAATTCATCCACAGAACACATACAGCACTGTCAGCACTTCAAGCTCTCCCATAGTGTGTCTAGTCATTGTATTTTATACCACACAGGTACCACCTGTGCGAGTGAGATAGTTGTTCAGTCTCTCCACACCCATTTAATCCTTGGCTCCCTGATTTCATTGTTAGCAAAGGTACTTCATCAGTTCTAATCATTGTGGTAGGAGTTTTTGGGGACGTGAGAATTTTCCATACAGTAGTGAGTGGCAATCAAAGAATCAAGTAGTTCCAAGGAAATTGTTCTGTTGATACGCACACCTATAATTCAGTTAACCATAGAGACAGAAGCCTTGCCCCCTGCAGGAAAAAAGGTATGTTTTTAACTCAAGGTAGCTAATGTTCAGACATTAGCACATGGTGAATCCTAGCAAAGATAAGGCAGCTTGCAGTTTCAGTGTGCATTTTCAGTTCAACATTAAGTTTAGTGTTCATTAGCAGAGTGAGATAAACCCTAAAACTGCACGTTTTCACTTGGATTTCATCTTGTGCTAACTAACTCGTGAGCTAACGTGTGGGAAGAGACCACATTTTCTTAGTGTAGAAGCTCCTTCAGGGGAGATTTCCAGTAACCAAATAATCCTGAAAGGTTTAACAGTTAACTCATGGTATAAGACAGCTATCAGCTTCCACACTGGCAACTATTTAGCTGCTTCCAAAAATCGGATTCAGTTCTTGCAAATACTACTAGCCACACTGCTTACTATGAATAAGCCAGCACAGGCCAACAAAAATAAGCCGTCTCCCTACACAGATCTTTAGTGTGCCACTCTCCCCCAAATCACAGAATACTGGTTCTCAACTGGGAGGAGGAAATGCATCCTCCTTGCATGCATGGCAAGCTTTCCTATGGTTTGGCAAACATGGTAGATGTGCCAAGCCACAGTGCCAATCACTCAGGTTTGGACTAACTTTCCCCATCATAATACAGGAGCCCAGAGTTGCAATACCATTCTAGTTAGACCAGGCCATTCCTGCTTGCCCTTGGCAGTTGCATAGAGTTTGCTTGCAAGTGTGCTGTATTCTTGGGGCCAAATGCTTTAGCAACTTCAAGCACACACACAGTTAAGGCTGCCAGTAACTTAGCTGTTGTGTAGCCACCAAGCTGAGTGGAAATTTCAGTCAGTAATTCTTTCCAGATGAAATACTATTTTAACTACCATGTCTGTCATCAACCCTGGAGAAACATGGACTCCAGTTGCCAAATTTTGTACAGCTCTTTGAATTTTTATGTATATAATTTTTAAAAATAAGCTAGTTATGCAAACTTCTGTAGTGAGCTATTTGCAAATGTACACCATGAAGCTCAGCTTAAGGCAATCCTCTTCAAACCTGTGACCATTTCAAGTCCCATCCCCTCCACCCCACCCCACCCCACCCCCTCTGTCCATGGGGCAGTGAAAGAGGCCATGGTCAGGCCGGATTGTGGCTGGGATTCAAGTCATAGTCCGGGGGTAGGGAGAAGTAATTGGTTGAGGCTGATGTTGTCTCTGAGGGCTGCAGGGAGTTCTAGTGGCCTGGAACTGGGCACTGAAAGTATGTTGAAAAATAGGAGAGCCACAAAACACCTCCAGTTGTGGTGATTCCACAACCTCCCTTTGACTATTCCAGTGCTTTACTATCTTAATACATAAAAAGGTTTTCCTAACAGCTAATTTAACTCTTCCTTGCTGCAGATTAAGAGGATGACATCTTTTAGGATGACATCTTCAGTGACACAGAGGACAACCGATTACCATCCTCTTTAATACCATCCCTTAACATATTTGAAGATTGCTATCAAGTGCTCCCACCCAAGCATTCTTTTCTCAAGACTAAACATGCCCAATTTTTTTAGACTTTCCTTACATCTCTTGTTTAAGCCTTTTATCATTTTTGTGGACCTCCAAGCACACTCCAATTTATCTAAAGCCTTCCCTAAAGCATGGCTCCCCAGACAGCACTCCAGCTGAGGCCTCAAGAGTGCCAAGCACAGCAGAATACTCCCAAACCTTACATCCAAACACTTCTATTAATACATGCCCAGAAAGATATCAGCCTTTTTCACAAATGCGTCACATTTTCAGCATCTATTCAATTTGTGATTCACTATAATTCCCAGTTTTCAGCAATATCATTGTCTATCCTGGAACAGGCTAAGAGAAACTATGAACAAATGACAACATGACAATCATATTTATTTTTAATTATTCAATTTATTTAAATATCTAAATTCGATTAAATTTAATTATTTAAATAAATAAATATCAAATAATTACTTATTTTAGTTGATTATTTTATGTAATTATTATTTCATAGAACAGCTGATTGGTAACAGCAATCAACCAGCAAAAAGGGGAACCAATTTTGTACATCTGCAAAAGGCCCAATTTGCAACTGAGTTGATTCCCCAGCATTAACTTGATAGTGCAGTAATGCATACATGTGTATTAACAATGCATTTTGCAGGGGGATCAATTTTACCCTCCCCACAAATTCTCTGCATTGATCTGGCAGACTGGTAAAATATTTATGCTTTCCTCTCACACATATATATGCTGGTTTTACTCAGAAAACATAGTTCACATTTCAAAACAAGGAGTCCTGTGGCACTTTTAAAGACTAACAAATGTATTTATCATGAGCTTTCATGGGTAAAATCCCACTTCATTAGATGCATGAAATTGAAATTACAGTACAGAAGGGGATACATAAATGCAAACGAGAGGAAGTCAAAAGGTCAGTTTATGACTGTTGAAACCCTTCTTCTAATTTCCAGCCTAAATTTATTTATGACCAGTTTATACCCATTTCTGCCTGTGCCAGCAATATCCCTTAGCAGGGAGACTGCAGAGCTATTTAAGCTGTGTGTTTCTTGCTATATTTACATAGAGAAAGCAATCAGTTTCCATCTTAACCTTCATTTTGTTAGGTTAAATAAGCCAAACTCTGGTTTTCTAATGTGTTATGCAGAAGCATGAAACTATCTGTGTCAATGCAATATTTCCTTCCACTGCCACAATGCAATGGAAAGCATATCTGAAAATAAAAATCAAAAAGATGAAGGTTTTTATGATGTTACCATATGTCACATATTGGAAGGATGGTCCCAACATTCAGCACCAACTTAGAACCTGTGTTCAATTATCCGTTCCACTACAGACTTCCCATATGACCTTGGGTAAATCTATTAGTTTCTCTGCAGCTCAGTGCCCCATCTGAAAGATGAGGTAATGGCACAGCCTTACCTCATTAACTTGCAAAGATTGTGAGGTGGCCAGATAATATGTGGATGGAGACCATAAGAAATATCAAAGTGGAGTTTTCACAATACACATTGATGGTTCCCAGACCGATAAAACTATTGTCTCTCATTCCTTAATTTATAGGGCTTTTTTTCAAAAAAGTGTCAGCTATACGCAGTTTGAAACATCAATTGAAAAACAGCATATTATTTAGCAGATAAATAGTATTCACAGAAGTTATTAAAGTCTATTATGAAAACATGTAATTCAGCAGCAGTGTTAAAAAAGGACTGGTTCAATTGTCAGAGGGATCAATTTCAGACATACGGATGCATCTTAATTTATGGATTTCTTACATCTAAAATAGAATGACGGGTGCAAAATAATTAGCAATCACTTGTTTTTTTTAAAAATGCCTAGCACTTAACAGATTAATGGCCTGTAACACCTTAATATACCCATGCCAGCCACTGACAAAACTTTCAGTCTGCATTTAGAGGCCAGCTACTAGAAGATGGTGATTGCTGAATTCCATCCATTCTCATTGATTTTGGTGAGCAATCACATCATTAATCCCAAAGAAACCTTAGGAAATTGCTTTTCTCCTTGTTTTCATGAGCACAGCCTTTACTACCATACAGAAGTAAAGATGATATTCAGGAAAAGCCTGAACATTCTTGAATCTGTATTTTTATTATTCTGTATTCTTAAAAATAAATGGCTTGATCGTGCCACCCTTAATCATTCATACCTGAAGTCCAACCGATTGTAATAGCTTCAGGACCAAACAAATGTTTTGATGCTGCTATTATAATTGCATTATAGGTTTGCTAGAGTAGCCCTTGATTGTGATGTCAGTCAAATCAAGCGTTTCTCTAAGGCCTTGTCTATGCTGGAAATCTGCCCTGATATCAGTAACTGACATAGCTGTACTGGTGCGAACCCTAATAGTAGACAAGCAGAGCCACAATTTATGCCATCAGAGCATATCCATGTTTGAAATCAAGGTTCCACTAATTCAGATTTCAGCTCATCTTTTCTACATTTAGTGTTTGCATTAGTGTGGCCATCAGTGGCTGGTCATCAACTGCTGGAAGATAAGACCCAAAATTATAGGAGGATAGGGGAGAACTGCTTCAAGAGAACCAAATGTCTGCTACAAATCCACATACACATTTTTACTGAGAAACACTCTTTCAAGTAGATACAAGTATTAATTTCAGAATTAGTAAAGGAGTGATAGCTGAGCATGCAGTACTTTGCAGTTTAGCCTTAAAATAGTGCACTCTAGTCCACTAAAATGCTTACCTACGAATTCCTGAAAGAATGTTATTTACAGCTGTCATCAGTTTCTCCAGGCCTAAAAAAACTTCTTCTAGTGAAGATATCTTCACACTGCTGGTGATTATAGTGTGATCAATCTTGTGGAAAATTTCAGTACTAAAATGAGGGCAAAAAACAAGCAAAACCATTCTATCAGAAGAAGGCACTAAAAACGGTCTTCTCTTTTGTCTCATATCATGGGAAACCAGAAACACACGTCACCACATAAATACTGTATTTTGACTACCGAAGATAAAACACGCATACACGCGCACAGTCTCAAATTTCAAGAGCTCATGTGAGCTACACCCCTATTGTCCAAAAGACCACACGCACAGGAGTAGAAAGGTTTTATTTTGTTTAGATGAATTTGTTTTAGGTAAGGTGCTCAAACAAGTAACAGAAGCCAAAAACCTCAGTATGGAAAAAGACCCAGGTTATGTAAATTGATCACGAAAGGGCTAATGCTATTCTCCCTCACTAATTTATAAATAATATTAGTGAATCACTCTATGGCTGTCAAAAATCAGTCTTTAGCACATTTTATAGGGTTAGGATTTTAGTAAAAATTGTAACGCAACTCTAAAAAACCCCTTCATAAATAAATACATTTGACAAATGAAGCAATCCTTATTTTTAATTTTTCTAAAAATTGTGACAAGTATCTCTTTATAGAATGTGAAAGATTTTAGCATACAAGCCAAACTATGTCTCTTACTGAAATTCAGGATACAATTTTCACATGGTCTCAAAATGTAAATGAAAAATGTTCAGGCATATCCCATTTTATTTGCACAAAATGGAGCAGTAACAGACTTCAAATGCGGATTTTCAGACATCTTGTTTACAAATTCAATATTTAATATACTTCCTGTTAGCCCACTGCAACCAAAAATGTTGTGAGATTTAAAGAGGGATTGGTCATTTTTAGATAAATTATAATACCTAAGGCAAAAAGCCTCATATCTGAGATTAAGTCAGTCATTATTAGGGATAAAAGAGTGAGATCCTACAAGAGAGCACACTATCCCACATTAGCCTCCTGTGGGATTCTTGCATCTTATTCTGAAGCGTCTGGTTGGTGCTTGCTACTGTCAGAGACAGTATATTGGATTAGAAGGACGAGGCCACTAATGCAGTATGGCAGTTCTTAACTCATTACCGACACAGAGAAGTATAAATAAGGAGTCCTGTGGCACTTTTAAAGACACCCCCCCACCACCACCACACACACGAGAGAGAGACAGAACCCATGTATATTACTAATAGGATACCTGTATAGGGGAAGGTGGACAAGTTCCAAAAATAGTGTAATGCAGGAAGGGGTGAGAGGACCCATAAAATGTTCAATAGCATGCAAAAAGTTCCCAAACTCAATAAGCACTCTGTACCTGTACAAGTTTATTGTATTCCACACACTTTCAAGGACAGACCAGATTTCCTGATGCCGTTTATCCTGCACCAGCTGAGTGTCAGACAATGACTTGCCTTCCTCACAGGTTTGCAGATTTAGAGTCACATCTTCCATTTTTTCATATACAGTGTTTTCTGAAAGAGCTGTGATAGCTTCTGATGACTTTTGTCCCTTGGCTGACTTAACCTTACGAAACAGGCAAGCATATGGTATTGGGTTACACACTGCAGGAAAGCTACATTCAGATAAGCAATGGGAAGCTTTTTTTAAAAAAATGATAAATGTATCAAAGATACTTTCAATGTAGCATGAGACACAGTTCACTTGTTAGTGGATTCTCTGTACTTTAAAGCCTTTAAATCATGATTTGAGGACTTTAATAACTCCATTACAGGTTAGACATTTATTACCATTGTGAATGGGTGGGTTCTATGGTCCACAGGGTGTGGGAGATCAGACTAGATGATCACATTGGCCCTTTCTGATCTTAGAGTCAATTTGCACCCTCCCACACCCCCATTTTAAAAGACTCACAATCTTTAATATAACACTTAAAAATGTTTCTGTGAGGTAAGGCAGTCTTCTAACTCCTATTTTACAAATCAGAACTGAAGCACAGAGAAACTAAATGACTTGCCCCAAATCACAAAGGAAGTCTATGATGGACCAGGAGAGAAAACCCTGTCTCCCAAGTCCTAGATTAATGTCCTAGCTACTGACCTACCCTTTTCTGAACTATTTATGTAGAAGACTCCAAAGCTGACAAGTTACTTGAAAATTTTAAACCATGCTTTTCCCCCAAATATATCTGCACAACAGAAATGTTCCATTCTGTTTAATCTTCACACTAAAATGTAGAGCATGTGCTTTTCACAGTAAAAAAAAAAAAAAAAAAAAACTAATTTCAACACACATTACAAGCCAAGGATATGACATTTTTAAAACATACTCATGTTATGCATACATGATAAAAGTTATTTTACAAGGGGAGGATCTCAGGTACTTTACATATATATTACTACATTAAAAACTACACAGTAGCCTGTGTTGGTGCAAAAATTTTCATCATCTGCAAAAATGGGGATACTGAGAATAGGAGCTGAAATGGACTTCATTAAAGGTCATACCAAACCAATGGATAAAAACTAGCAAAAAGAACCCTCTAGTTATAATTTTGATTGCCTTGTTCTTAACATGAATAATTTAGCAGGAAAAATATCCACCAAGTAATCCTGGTTTGTGTAATTCATGCAAGATACCATGTTCAGATAATTTACAGATAGAAAGGAAAATAAGTTGCTTTAACAGCAAAGTACTAACATCAAAAGTTAGAAAACTACTTGTGTCTACTCTGTTTAATGAGCTTTAAATTTCTATAATGTCAATCATAACTAACTTGAGTCCAACAACTTATTCATACGTGGAGCAAACTAGATAAGGGCTTGGGAAAAACTCATTGCTGAAGACCTTAACTGATTACCTATTTATTTGACAGGGTAAATAAAACAGCTCAGATACTAGAACACGCAAGTTCTAAAGTGTAGGAGATAACAATTACAGTTCTAATCAATTGGATTGCTACAAAATGAGGAAAGGTAAATAACTTATCAGGGTCCTCCAAAATATCTTCAGGCAGTTGATGACGACTGCGTATTAACAAAACAGAAATAAGGGTATAGGGCAGAGTTTCCCAACCAGTGTGCCATGGCACACAAGTGTGCTGTCAGGTCTGAGCAGGTATGCCACAAATTTTTTTGAAAAACTACTCAAAGAGCTCTGGCTTGGCTCATTGATCCATGAATATTCACGAGTTTATTTGGCAACTATACGGTGGTGTGACTCAAATTAATTAAAGGTAGCAAGGTGTGCCATGGCAGAGAAAATGTTGGGAACCACTGGTCTAGGGGGAAAAAATGACTCAGGCTGTGAAAACAAAACAACACAACACAACCCCCCCCCCCCCTTTTTGGTGTCCAAGGAACTTTGGAAAGGCTAACTAGTTCAAATTTACCATTTCCCTACTATTATACAGCTTTAGGTTTTGTTTAAAAGCATAGAGGCTCTGTATCCTCTATACCAGACATGGCCAAACTGCGGCTCGTGAGCTGTATGCGGCTTTTTAAAGAAAAAATGCGGATCCCATGACAGCACAGGAGGGAAGGGCGGCATGGCAGGAGCCAGAGGCGAGAAATCTGCAGTGGTCGGGGACAGCAGAGAGGCAGGGGCAGGGTGAGAGCCGGCAGCCGAGGAGCAGCCTGGTGAGAGCTGCAGGAAAAAGCAGCGTGGTAAGAGCTGGGAGGGCAGGGGAGCGGAGCGGCAGCACTGTGAGAGCCAGCAGGGAAAGCCAACCTCCTCAGTTAGGTGTAAAGACATGCACTCTGAGCAAGTAACTGCCAGATTCCACAGTTTACCCACACAATATTAATTCTACCCTCCTTGTCTGTGTGCATTATGATACAGTCTTTAATTACATCAGGACATGATTTTTTAAATACTTTGCTTTTTTTATATTGTTTTCTGGGTAAATATTTTTAAAACTGGGAACATAAATTGATAAAAAAACAAGTCTACAATGAACTACAGATAAGTGATGATAATTAGCAATTTAAACCTGAAAGTTAATTTAGAATTGCTTTTCTTTTTTTTAAAAAATCACCTGGCATTTCCAGATATTGTAATATAATGCAAAATTATTTCTCTTGTATTTGTATTTTGAGAATTAAATAAGAATAATCAGAAATGAGTGAAAATTGACACAAGTGTTACATCCAAAACCACTGGCTACTGTCAAAAGGTTATTAAAAAAAACGCTCTATTTAAAGAATGTTACAAGTACTTATTACGGATCATGGTTAATTTTCAGCATGCAAAATGATTCAGACTTGGGACTGCTGAAAACCGGCTTTAGAAAAAAATTCCTTAAATCCATTGAACAATTGTGCCTGAGACATCAGTATGTCATCTGTTTGCAGAAGGAACTCCTAGTACATTTATTTTTATAAGAAAATTTTAATTAATAATATCTAACTCAATTACCAAGATAATTTACATTCACTGCAAAATTCAATAGCAGCACTATACTTCTACTGATTAAATAGCATTCATATGTATTAATTCTTTTTGTTGTATAGTCAAAATCTATTTATATTTCAGTGCAGTCTTCATGAATGACTCTATGGGTATCTGAGCCCATTAGACAAGAGTAATTGTTGTAAAGGGCTGAGGACAGAAAATTGTGTTTGTAAACTTTCTGAAAAAAATCTCTCACCAGTAAAGATTTTACTTTGTATTATAAGAACCAAATATTGATATTTAGATTTTATACAGGGCCTGACCCCAAACTGAATAAACGCAATGGGATTTTTTTCCACAGTATCTTCTGTGCACGGACTCCAAGGCACTTACTGAAACAGGCTCTGATCTTGCACTTTATGTCCCCCTAAATTCTCATTGATCTGTTGTGATTCTGAGCAGTTGAAAAGGTGTCCTTGTGTGCTTCTCTTCACAGGATTAAGACGAGAGCAGTATTTTTCCGTACTGTTACTCTTATTTTAAAATTAATTGCGTCTGAGTCCTCAGACCTTTTGTCTTCACTGTCCATGAGTATTTTAGTGAACAAGTTTACTGGCAGAACTATTGGCAGGGAAGCAGGGGCATGGTAGGTGCCAGGATGGGGTGGGAGGCAGAAATATGGCATGGTTGGGGAGAGCAGAGAAGCAGCAAAAGGGAGTGGGGAAGAGAAGCATGACATGGTCAGAGAAGTCATAGCATGTTCAGATTTTCTCATAGGCCCTCATGCAGCTTACTCATTGCTAAAATAAAATCATGTTTTACAAGTCCTAAACATGATGTAGAATATTAAGAAATGAAAATACAAAGGAGAAAAGTATAAAACTGAACATAGACTACTTTCAATTTTTGGCATAAAACTTACTGCTGTGAAGCATCATATTCCACAATGAAATTCAAAACATTGTGCAATACTTAGAGATCAGCATTTGAGAGAGCTTTTACCTGCTGCATTGATAAGTTATTGCCCAGATTTAAAAAAAAAAAAAAAAAAACTTGCCACAAGCCTGTAGCGTTCACATCCAGCAACAGCTAAAATTTTTACTGTGTAGGACTAGTTTCATGGTAATCTTAAATAATTATTAGAATCTGCCATTAGTGGATCAATATTTGTCCTATTTTTATGATAAAATTAAAGTGCTCAATGAATTTTAAGCTTAGTAATTTTGGAGTAGGTAAAAATGTGTGGTTATATGCCTCAGTGCGGCTCTCAAAGGTTTAACAATCGACTTGTGCGGCTCTTGAGTTCAGTAAGTTTGGCCACCCCTGCTCAATACTATTTGTCACCTGTAGCTCCAGAATTATTACTATCCAAACTTTAAACTGGGCAGTTAAACAACCACCAACTATACCGTGACACCTTTCAGCTTTCCTTCACCAAATTTGATTCTCGTGAGGGGAAAGAAGAATTAGACATACAGAATTCCTGAAGTGCACAAAGGAGAAACTCCACAACTGAATCTCAGACTGCGTTATCAGGAGGAGCAGACAGGCAGCTCAATGTACATAGAGACATTTACAAACCAAGTGCCTCTTAAAATATCATAGCAATTAGACAAAAATTATTAAATAATCAATTCCAATCATCTTCAAATGCAGGCTAATAGGTGATACTATGTTTAATCTTTGCCAAAAAGGAGCAGTCTGCATTTGCTTTTCAGTCTTTTTTTTTTTAAACTTAATAGAAGAACAGAGATAAGAAAAATGTCAGGGATATTTTTATAAACTAATTTTTGTTGTGAGAGAGCAGTTCTATGAGAGACACGTAATGATGACAATATCCTGTTAACCCCCATCTAGCACTGTTTGCAATAATTTTTATAATAAAGAATTGGAAACTGCTTAGCATATTTGTAGTGGGAATGCCTGGTGATGCTAAAATTTAGCTTTAGTGAAAACTACATACAGTGAAATGCAACCTACCTCTGCAAGCATCTGGAGCAGTTTAGTCACATGAGTAAAAGCCTGTGGAAGTACACCATCATAATCTGACCTTGAGCTGAAAGCATGCAGTAAATTTTTGGATTCCTGGAGCAGGATATTGGCTGTTACCTGGTCAACTGTTTTACCTGATATAACAATATTGAGAAGGAACATGTAAATCACATGATCACTTTTAGATAAGTAGGCTAGTTCACTGTCAAAGTGAACTAGCAGGAAAGGAAAGAGCTAACAGCTCCAAACCAACCAAATAATCACCTCCGGGTGATTTGTAAGGCACTGGTGCAGCTACTGTAGGAATTAAACATTCTAATCTAACACACCTGTACATATAAAAATAAACATGTATTATTATGTAAGATTATCAAATAAAGGTCTGACAATCCCACTGACACGAATGGTGTAAAAATCACATGCTGCTGTCTTCAGAGGGTTTAATACTTGTCCAACTTAATACAAAGTCCAACAGTTAGCCTTAAAAAGAGAGTCTCAATGGTAGCATAACAATAAACTTAAAAGTTTCCTCTAGAACCTAAACTCTGAATTGAGTGCAGAGTTGTAAGATGCATCTAAGAGTTGAAAGGTTAGGAGCACTTTACAAGTGCCACCTGACAAAAAACTATGGCTGGAACCAGGAGGTATGTCATTCAGATTCTTAGAAGTTTGTTTTTGTGGGTAAAATGAGAAAGGCGGAGGGAGAGATGATCATCCTCACCAAACGTTAATCTGAATAACCTGTGTGTGCCTGTATTGAAATGTAAGCAAAACCAGAAGTCTACAACACCATAATTTTATGAAAAACAAAACCATTTGAAGAGTCATCTACACTGTTTATTTCAGCCAGTACATGAAATATCTTGGATACACACTGTAAGCATTAGCTAAACAGTTTCAGAGAAGCACATTGCAATAAGCAGTTCTAGACTGGTCCATGAATACTCATTAATTCATTCAGAAACTATATGGTGACGTGCCTCAAAATAATTAGAAGTATTAAGGTGTCCCACGGCAGAGAAGAGGTAGGGAATCACTGCATTAGACACATCCTCATCAGCTAATCAGCTCTAACATCTCCCAGAACACCTTCTGGTGGACAGTATCCCAACATAGCTATGCCTACAAGTACTGAAGGGGAACTTCTGCCAACTCATAAAAGCACTGGACACTAATAACTAAATGCAAGACTTATGTCTTTGACTTTGCTTTTCATCTTTAAGTTCTTCAGGACACAGCACACCTACACAAATGCCTATAATCTAACTAAGCTGTTTTTCTTACTAACTAAGAAGGAAGATAGATGGATTACAAACAGAAACAACAACTACTATTCGGAAGGTGTTTCTGTACTCTGGTGACCACAGCGACCTCCGTAAGTTCTTAGATATGTTGTTCCACTTTCTCATGGCAGGCACATGAAGATGTAGTATTTGAAGCAAACCTTACAAATGATTGATTTTAGTAACTGCCCATGTTTCTTCAATTTCATGTTAAAAACAGAACAGGAGCAGGAGATTATCATGGTATTTAAGGCTATCAAACAAAGGAACAGCTTTTTTTTTATAGCTTCTTCCATTAGCAGTAGTGAAACCTTGCCTCATTTTAGGGCCCATGTCAGGGCAGATTTGAGAGTCAAGCAGATTTTTCTTACTGTCTTTCCTGACGAGTGTTGTATCATCGTGTTTGAGATAAAGTTACATAGGACTTGCATGCCCCAAATTGCAATTTTTGCCACTCATTGGAAACAACTATCACATTGTGTGAAATTCCAGAAGAAAGCCTACTCCTTCTGGGTATTGCATCGCTAGAATAAACCATGCAACACCCATTATTTGAGTCAAAAGGCAAAAAACAAACTAGTGTGCATACTTAAGACTCCTGTGATCAGAGGGCCTGACATCAAATCAAGAGGTTTATGTCTAAAAGTTTAGCACTAAAAAGGAGTCTCATAAGATTCTTACCTTTACAGAGATGTTCATGCAGGCATTCAACGGTTGAAAGTAAACTTCTTGGCACAATTTGACCAAATACAGCCACCCAATGTTTTTTAAAGCATTGCAGCAAACTTGCCAGGGTCCATGGGGGCTTCAGATATACTATCTGAAAGCGAAAAGTTTAAAATTTCACAACCAGACAATTTTCTCAATGTATATTCTCAACTGTGCTACTTTTTAATACCAACTGTACATGCTGAAATAAATACACAAGGCATTCTCAGGAACAAAAAGATTAGGTGGATTCTTCCAGGTAAAGTGACAGTACCACATGAAAAATCATTCCCTGATTCAGTTTAGTTTTGCACAGGTACAGATCCTTCTGGCATTTCAGTTAGCACGTGTATTATTGTGACTCAGACTATGGAGTTTTAGGGACTATTTCTTTGAACGACATACTTGACTTGTAACACACTCAAGACTTCCACTCGAGATTTACAGACTCGAGCAAGTAGTATTAGTTCTAGGATGTTGATAGTTCTCAGAGTTCATCTTGTGTAAATGATAATAAAGTAATTTACTATTCCTGCTAAATGAAAATGTTAATTTTCAGAGACACGGAGCTAAACAACAGGATAGTCTTGTGACTAGGATAAAGATATCTCATGTCTACTCCCAACACTTGTCACAGTTCACAGAGGAAATCTATGGCAGACAGTTAATCTTTTTGCCTCATTTTTCCCCAGCTGAAAGTGAGGAAACTTCTCTGAAACTTAATTTTTCAAAAGTACTTTGAATTCTTGGATGCTCAAATGTATGTAACATGCTACAGAAATGAAGTTGCTGTTACAAAAATATACTTTCACACTGAACATCCAGACAACACAAAAATCACTATTGATATAATGCTGCATATACATTAGCCATCAATCATCCTAGTATCCTATACAAGTGCATGGTTCATGAGATTGGAAATACAAAGCATGAACCCTCAACTTCTGTGTCACTTGTTCATATTCCTTTCAGGATTAAGGAATAAGCTACCAGATGGCTACTTAGTGGCATATATAAAGTGAACTATTGCTCTTAGCCCAATAAATGAGAGAGAGATGTTCTTAAGATATGAACACCAAGAGGCAAATTCCTAAACTAGGTGAAGGACAGAACACGTACAGAGACTGAATTTTCCTAGGTTGGATTGCAGAGCAGTTGCAAGACACTGGAGTTGACAGTGGCAGGGATAAATGCTTCTACTGCTGTTGCCTATGTTGTAACTAACTGTCCTATAGACTAAAAAAACAAAACACAAAATCTAAAATGTAAGATAGTCATACTGGCACCTTGCAATTCACGTGCATTCTGCCACAGGATAAATGACAAATAACTCAAGCTCTCATGGTTTAAGACATTACCATACCCCCAACAAGAATTGTAATCTTCCTTCAGCATTACTTATATATTTTAAAGAGCATGTCTTTTTTTTTTTTTTTTCCTTATTTGTGCATTTTTACATGAGCAGTTTAAAGACCAAACTTTGAAAATCTTATGCATAGAACCAAGGTCCCAGAAGAATCATAACAGAAAGCATCCACGTTTCATTCTCAGTTTTACAGTTTTCAGAAATAACCGTAATAAAATTCCAAAGAGGTAGCTGTGTTGCTCTAGTTCAGCAAAAAACTAACAAGGAGTCCTGTGGCACTTCTGAAGACTAACAAATTTATTTATTGCTAGAGCTCTTGTGGAAGAAAATCCCACTTTGCCAGAGTGGAATTTTCTTCCACAAAAGCTTATGAGTTAAATAAATCTGTTAGTCTTTAAGTGCCACAGACAACCTTGTTTGTAACAGAAAAAAAAAAATCTATTTGAACTATTTTCTTAATAGGGTATTAACTGAAAATGAGTTCAAAGACTAACAGCTTATACAGTCTGAGATATCTTCCATACCATTGTACTGATCAGCCCTATTTGTCACTAACATTGCTAATGAAAAATGCAGACAGACTGAACTTTGGACTTCAAGACTATCTTGAATTTAGTAACTGAAATATTAAGCAAACCACCACAAGTAACCACCTCCATCCACAGGTTTCCAAAAGCAATTTTCATTTCAGTCTCTAATATAGAGGATAAAGCTTCTCCTAAACTTTTTTCAAAGTCGGGAACAATGCTTAGAAGTGGAGCAGTAAGGTTGGGATCTTCGCTCTTGGTTTTTTGGGACCCAGTATCTGCCAAGTAAACACAATTACAGTAAATGCTTTCTTTAGTGCATTACTTGTAGAAAGTTAATTACAGAAAACAAAAAGTCACTTGGTCCTTTAACCCAGCCTCTGAGTGCTAGATTGTTGCCTGCAACATATTTAGTATTTTGTCCTCTAGTTTTAGGTCTCCAGCTATGAATAACTCAATCACTTTACTTGTAGGTAGTTACTTCTATTATTCCATGACCACAGCATTCGAGTACCTTCCAAGTATTTAAAAATAGAATCAGTAGTGTTCATTTTTCTCTCCCACACTTTCTCACCAGAAGAAGAAATAACGTGGTTCTCCTCTAGGACTTTTGATCACGTTTGTGACTTGTATGTTTCTCATGTGAATAATCTATTGAGCTGCCACACTGGGTCAGACCAATAGACCACCTAGCCCAGTATCCTGTGTGACACGGGCCAGTACCAGAGCTTCAGGAGGAGTGTACAGAATAGGGGTTGATCACTCAAATTGCCCATATTCCCTTCTCAGCTTCCAGCAGTCAGCAATTTAAAACTGCCCCAAGAATATGGTTGCATCCCTGCCTATCTTGCCTTACATTGATGGACTAGTCTTTCATGAATTTATCTTGTTCTTTTTTGAGCTCAGTTATACTTTTGACCACCACAATGTCCTATGGCAATGAGTTCCACAGGTTAGTTGTGTATCGTGTGATGAAGTACTACTTGTTTGTGTTAAACGCATTACTTATTAAATTATAGTTTAAGTATAAAGGGTAAAGTATTACTTTATTCACTTTTTCTATGCCATTCAAGATTTTACAGACCTCTCTCATATCCAACACTCATCTTATTTCAGAGCTGACCAGCCTGAAACTTTTTAGTCTCTCCTTACATGGAAGCTCATCCACACTTTTGATCTTAGTTGTTCCTCTCCTCTGAAACTTTTCCAGTTCCACTATATTCTTTTTTTAGATGAAGCTATCAGCAATGGGCACAGTATTTAAGGTATGGGCACCCTATAGACCAGGTGTGGCCAAATTGCGGCTCAGGAGTCACATGAGGCTCTAATAAAAAAGTGTGGCTCCTGGAAGAATGTCAGGAAAATCAATTTAGGAAAGCAACCCCAGCCTAGGAGTTCAGGAGGGGGTCAGGACAGTGGGTAGAAGCGTGGCATGGTTGGGATTTAAAAAAAAAACTTGCCACTAGCCCGCAGTCTTCTACATCATGCAGCAGCTAAGTTGTTACCGTATAGGCCTAATTTTCATGGTAACCTTAAGTAATTATTAGAATCTGACAGTACAATCAATATTTGCCCTCTTTTATGATAAAATTAAAGCATGCAATGAATTTTAAACTTAGCAATTTTAGAGTAGGTAAAAGTATATGGCTATATGCCTCAGTGCAGCTTTCGAAGTTTTAATAATCAACTTGTGTGGCTCTTGAGTTCCATAAATTTGACCACCACTGCTATAGACTGATGGAGTAGCACTGGAATTTCATCTCATTTTCTATCCCTTTCCTAGTATTCTGTTAGCCTTTTTTGATCACTGCTGTGAATTGAACAGAAGTTTTCAGAGAACAATCCATTACTTTGCACTTATTAAGGCTGAATTTCCTCTGCCATTTTGTTGTCTATAGTCACCCAGTTTTGTGAGATCCCTCTTATCCTTTTGAAGTCATCTTGGGATGTAACAATCTTGAATACTTTTGTTTCACTGTTCGCTTCCTTTTCCAGATCATTAATGACTATGATGAATAGTACTGGTCCCAATACAGGTTTTTGAGAAAGATGAATTCAGCAACTAATTTTTCTATTAGTTTTGCATGTATGCATGTCTATCATCCTTCTTTTCTCATGTGGCAGACAGTTTCTAAATTCAGGTTCTCCAAAAGTTTAGTCTCCCACACTTCATGCATTTCCTTCTACTCGCCGAGTTTCCTTGTTTCAGTGAAACATACCAGATACGGGAAATCACAGTCACACAGAGAAAGGTGATCTCTCCAGTACCTAAGCCCAGTCATACCGAGGGCTCTGAATGTTAGGCAGAAACCTTGGTCTAGACCAGGGGTCTCAAACATGTGGCCCCTAAAGCTATTTCCTACGGCCTGCAACAACACTATTGTTACCAATATTTGCAATAGCAATGCGTGAAAAGGTTTCAACGGTGCAGCCCTTGGGCTAACGTACTAGTCCTTATGTGGCCCTGTACTAGTCCTCATGCAGTCCTTGCAGTGATATGAATTTGAGACCCCTGATCTAGACTCTATATTTAAAGGAGAATAAGATCAGCACTGAGATGTGTGATGCTAATCACACAGATTAGTCAGATCTAGACAGCCAAAACACCCTTACCCATGCAAGGTATTTGCCCCACCTGTCATTTTCTTAAGTTTTCCCTGTTGTTTCTGATTATACCAACTTGTACTATTGCTTTGTCTTACACTACAGACCACTAACCAAGATAATGAATAAATATGTTATAAGAAATTAGGTATGTTATTCCACATTCCTGGTTTTTAGGGCACTTAGAAACAAATTTACTTTGTGTGCGTGTGTGCGTGCCTGCCTCTCTCACTCTCTCTCTCTCTAAGAAGCTCCTCATGTCTGTAGACTGCCAAGGGCCAAATACAGCTATGGCCTAACCAGGTAAAATTCCACTGACAGAGTATTGCGCACTACAGTGCAACACTGCAATTCCATAAACTATTTAATGTGAACTCCTATCTTGCACAGAAAGAACTGTCCCACTCAAGAGCTACATTATACTGTTACAACTCAAGAATGCAAGCAGAACTGTTCATATTAAACAGAAGTTCTTTTCTTTTAATACACATAGATATACATAGGACATGAGAGAAATATTTAATCATTTCATCATTAAATTGATGGTTTCACTCAAGGCCTTAAACTTTCAGGGGGCAAAAAAGGTCAACTTTGGGTTGAGATCGAAGATGGAAAATTTCAGCCCTCATGTTCCAGAAGTTCAGAATGGATGAAGATAGAAAGTTACAATGAAAACTGTTTTGCGCATTTAATTACGCTCAGCATGACTCCCAGGACTACTATAAATACATACACATGAATGCACACAAACTAACCTGTTTCTGATTGTTGTAGGCCAACACAGTTCTGATGGCTGTTTACACTCAGGTTCTGGAGTGCCGTAACCAAATCCGACTTGCACAGGGCCTTTACATCACTCACCAGGGCTTTGTTACATAAATTTTTATCATCCCTGTGAATAGAGATTTAGTTTGGTTTTTCTCTGGTACCACAATAAATTTTCAACAACACTGTTCAATTCTAAGTCATAACGCTAACCCACTGACAAATCAATCTTCAGTAAGCAAATCCGAATTTTGAAGGACTTCAGTATAAACAAAAATATTGCCTGAGAGAGGGGAGGAAAAAAGGGGCAGTCTGTTTAAGAAAGCAGAGCAGACAGCTAAATCAAAAGGAGATATACTGAAAAGCAACACATAGAACTGGTTCCAGAACTTCATAGCCACACTTTAAGCCTCATCTCAACACAAAAGCAACTGTAAACACTTGCATCTTCTTGTTCAACAGATGAAACCATATTTGCTTGCTTACTTGAAAAACACAAACAAACACAAAAACAAAAACACATACTCATATCCTGACTTTTAGCCCTGCAGAACAAGTTGCATTTAAAAACAGAGTAAAATTAAACTGGATTTTTAAAATTTAAATCAGTTTAAATTAAACTAACTAAATTTTCTTTTTAAAAAGAAACTAAAAAACCCTGAAATTTATAACAACCTATTTTAAGACCTACACTTACTTTAATCTACTGAAATAATTACAAAATTTAAAGTATTTGAGCAGGACATGTTTGCTCCTACAGTTTTAAAGAAAGTAAACTACTAAATTGGTAGAAGTCACTGGCTAAAGAACCTGTAAGTTGAAGTGCTAAATCAGCTTTTGACAGCATTGTTTTGGGGTTTTTTTTGCAGGTGCAGAAAATATTTTCATTTATTTCAGGTCAGTTAGTAATTCATGCAAAGGTGAGAAAGCAATTGGGAATTGAAAAACGCACACAGGATAACAAGGTGGGAGATGATGAGCCCTGCTTGTTCTAAAATCTTGAAAGACAGAGGGTGAAGAAACAATCAATCAGTTCCATTAACTATAAATGTGGTCTTTTATAGATCAGTTTTAATACTTTTGTCTCCAGGCCATTTAAAAGGTAGTTGTATTTAATTAACCAAAAAAATCAATTTAAAAATGTGCATTAATTGAATTGCAATTTCCATCCAAATGCAGCTTTACACGAATCACAAGTAAAAAAATAATAATAATGATGATGTTTTAGCAAATGAAGGCATCATTCACCATTTTCTACTATCAAAAAATGTAAAACCCAAGAATTTGAATACATGTATACTGAATTATATAATTGCTTAAATAAATGTGTATTATTCAGTGCTTTATCCATAGTGGCAAAAAAGTACCAAATTTAATTGGATGGCTCTATGTGGTAGCCAATCAATCAATCAATCAATGTGTTTAATGGTTAATCGTAAATTGGAATCACTCTCTCGTTAGAAAAAAATATGAAGTTACGTTCTTGATCTATAATTATTGTTCAATATGAGTTGCACATGTTCAGTTAACTTGGTTGTCTGTGCACCAATGTGTCAGCACAACATTTTTTCCCATAGCAGTACTCATTGAGTGTTCATGCTGGTTGGTGACAGCTTAAACGTCAGAGCCATCACAACCTCCCTGTCAATTCCTTTTTACATCAAAAACAGAACAGGTATACATCTGTTTTTATCTTCTTTGCTTGCACTTGTCCATTCCACTGAGGCGACTCTTGAGCTGATGCAGGAAGATAACACCATCTACCTAAACAAAGACTGTACCAGTATTCTCCCAAAAACTTAAAATTTCTGAAGTGGAGATGGTGATGGCAGAAGGCTCATCATATAGACCAAATACCAAATGGCAGCCTTGCCAGTGTCAGCTATAGAACTAAAACCCAGGAAGGCTACTCGAGCCACCTCAGCCCATGCAGAGTTGGCTAACATTCTGTGTGGAAGAGGTACATGGACAACATTGTAACAAACAAATGCAAGTGGAAACAGAGCAGGAGATCCTCTGGGAAGCTCCTTCCCTTTCCATATGATCGTCGAATGTTACAAACAACTGAGGAGATCCCCAAAACTTCTTAATTCTGTCATAGTAAGAAGCTAATGCTCTTTCAGTGTCTAAGGTATGTAGTCGCTCTTCATCTTTGTGAGTGGAAAATTGTGTCAGTAAATAAATAGGCCAGTTCAATCACAGTTCAAAACCATCTTAGTAAGAAATTTCAGGTGATAATTTAAGGCCTCTGTCTTTGTAAAAAGTTGTGTAAGGAGGGTCAGACATCAAAGCTCGCAACTCAGCAACTCTTCTGAGGTAATAGCCAGGAGTTAAAGTATAATCTGGCAGGATCCAGAACCCTCCTGCATGGGTGGGCCCCCCTCCTGCACCCCAGCTCCTGCTCCCCAAAAACCATCCTTCCACCCACCTACCCTATACTCCAGCTCCTGCCCCCCAAACACCATCCTGACACCCACCTACCCTGTACTCCAGCTCCTGCCCCCAAAATGCCAGCCGCTCACCCGCCTACCCTGTACCCCAGCTGCTGCCCCCATGCCAGGCCCCCATCCCAGCTCCTGCCCCCAATATCCATTCCCCTGCCCCCAAAATCCACCCCCAACTTTAATTGAGAGACAGGAGCATGGACAGGTGGCTGTAAGTTCAAAAGATCCATCAACCCAGCAAAGAGTTCAAATGCCAGGAGGGGCAAGTCTGTCCACACCTTCAAAACAAAAACCAAAACCTTGATAGTCAGAAGAATACAGACCAGCCACCTAAAGGTTGAGAGTGAGATAGCGGTGAGATGTACCACTATCACTGGACAGCTAGGTACTAATGTATCAGGATCAAACAAAGTCTTTCCATTACATGACGCATAGATCTGGTAGAATAATCTTCACTATTCAAGAAGCACATTTGGAACAGCCACCAAACAGGCACACTCTTGATGAACTAACACCGAGCACATCCAGGCAGTAAGATACAGGTTAAGAAGAAATGTAAAGTCTGCCATTATCCTAAGAGATTCTGTATGGAACGAGAAAAAAAGGGGATCTTGAGCAGAGGTTCAGAAGGTTTGAGAACGAACATTGACAAGGCCAGGCAGGTATTATCAGAATTAGGATGGTGTGGTCCTATCAGA
Source organism: Podocnemis expansa (assembly GCA_007922195.1). Taxonomy (NCBI): domain Eukaryota; kingdom Metazoa; phylum Chordata; order Testudines; family Podocnemididae; genus Podocnemis; species Podocnemis expansa. The sequence goes on from ML682014.1 coordinate 30,849,410, forward strand.
GTTTGGCAGTATGTTCAACACGGTTGGCATGAAGTGAAACACATAAAGAAGTTTTCTTTTCCATAACATCAGAAAGACAGCTGCTAGTGACCTTGAATGGAGGCCTCCACCTGAACAGAACTGGTGGTACTTAAAATCCTGGTGGGTTGCAAAACAGGCCCAAGCTTGGTGATCCCAACTCTGAAGAATTAACTTTGAAACATGAAATCTGAAGGATCGCTCTTGGCCTCTGCTGAGGAAAAAGTCTCTGCTAGAGACTTTTTAGAGCCCAGAAGACATTTGCAGACCGTTGGCCAAGAAGCAGTGGACATCAGACATGGACCATCCTATCTGTTAAGGTGAAACACCAACATAGCACAATCTGTGAGAACCTGCACAGAGCAACCAGCTATATGAGGGAGAAATATTTGATGAGCTAGGCGTATAGCTCAAGCTTCATGACACTGATATGAAGGAAGAAATGCTACCTGAGTCTGTAAGCTCACACGATATGCTCCCCAGCCAGGGGTTGAAACATCTGTGACTAGTCACTGACAACAGAGCAGGAGTAAAGGGAACCCTGAAGCATACATTGACTGAGTCTATCCACCAATTCAGGGAGAGAAGAACAGTTACAGATACTTGTATCAGCATGTCCAGCAGACGTCAAGAGGGATAGTAAACTGACTTCTGCCACCAGTGTATAACTCTCAGGTGAAGAATGGCTAGTTGGATCACACCTGCTGCAAGCTGCCGTGTGTCCTAAAAGTCTCAGGCAGTTCTTTCAATGTTATACAGGAATGTGCATGGAATTCTTAACACAGGTCACATATTGCTTGAAACAAAAATGGCCTCTCTCTGGTTGTATCAAGAACCACCCTGAAAATTCTTATCTTTTTTTAATCTGGTTTGTCCTTGTTGATTAACAGACTCAGAACCTAAAAGAGACTAGACATTATGAATCTTTCCGCCACCTGGTTCTTGGACTGTCCACAGAGCAACCAGTTGACCAAATATGATTATACTCCAAAGCCCACCCTTTGAACTCATATTGCCACCACCAGCAGCCTTTGTGAAAACTCAGGGCAGGAACCGAGGACAAGACAAATGGAAAAAAACTGAACGGATAATTGGTATCTATTACAACAAATCTGAAGAACTTCTTGAGACTCTGATGAACAGCCACAAGGAATTTATACCTCCTTTAAGCCAAGGTTAGCAAGCCAGTTGTTAAGATAAGAATGGGATAACAAAGAATAGAATAGTCATTAGAAATTTTATTCTTTTTATTAATTGGTTGAGATTGTGCAGGTCCAGAATGGGTCTGAGGTCTCCTTTGAGCTTCAAAATGAAAAAATTACAGGAAAAAAATCCCTTCTCCTGATACAAGAGGTACTTCCTTTATAGTATTCCCGATGTAGGAGGTAATTCCTTCCTCCTCAATTAGTACAATCTCTCAAGCATGATTCCTGAAAAGGAGAATGGGAGGGTGGAACAGAAGTGATTTATACAATACATTCTGGATCCACTGTGTTTAGAACCCAACTGTCTGACAAAAGGAGATTCCAAGCACTTTGGAAACAGTACAACTTTCAGCCAAAAGGAGAGGGAATCTCAGTAGCTTTGTGCCCTTGATTGACTTCTGCCTCAGCAGTCACAGATTTAGTAGATAAAACTGGTGGTCTCTTTCTTTGAGAACATCTTTTAGAAGTATTAAGTACTATGAAGGGTATCTCTGATGAACCTGAGTTCCCTTTTGTAACGTTCCAGGAACTAGAACTCATATCTGTAGCGCTTGGGACAGCTATATTCCCAGTGCCCCTGGAGGCCATGCGGAGGCATAGCTAGGGAGCACTATGGAGAGTAGGTGCTGCAGGAAGTGCTACCCAAGAGATTCAGAGTGACAGTACCTTGCATGACTCTGGTTGGCAAGTGCCCTACTTAATCCCTGGGTTTGCCCCAGCAAGTAGTTGGAGCAACCACACAGACTTAGCCCTGCTACAATGGCCGATTTCGCTTGACCTTCTGCCTCTGACAACAGCCTCACCCTGACTCCAGCCTCCAGCTTTTAGCCTGGTATTGCCTTTAAATGCCAACCTGACTCTGATCCTGAACACCAACCCGACTCTGACTCTTGCTCATGATTCCAGTCTTCCACTACTTCTGATCTTCAGTCTCCAAGCCCAACCTTACTCTAGTTCATGGAACCTGGCTCCTGCAATTCTTCCAACTTCTCTCTGGTGACTACTGTCCCTGATGGGCAGACCTCCGCCCAGCTACAAGTGCTACACAAGACCACCGACACTCCTCTCCCTTATGACTTTTATAGCAGGAAAATACCCAAAGATTTCAGGATTGCCTATGAGTCTTCTGAAGTGTGCAGAGTCTTATCTGTTTTGATCATTAACAGACTTGCACCCTCATAGGCAAGTCTACGGTGTACTGCACCTCAATACACCCAGTGCTTGTAGACATGAAGTACAACACATAGCAATGACTGCTGCCATCACTTGAACTCTGCTGAGTCTGCTTCATACTGTGCAGCCTGTAAAGAGCACTAGGCAACCAAACAATTCTCATTAATAAATGCTTTAAATTCCTCCCTAACATTGTCTGGTACCTTGTCTTGACATTTAGACATTGCATTCGAATTTGCAAGACCATACCTGGCATGGAACACCTGGTGATTTGCAATTTTAAACTGCCTTGTGCAATTAGTACCATGGGGACTAATGCCAAAGCTGTTGGATCTGGCACCTGGGAGTTATTCTGCCTGAGCAGTGAAGTCAGCACTGACAAGTTAAGAGGTCTTGTGCCACCACATACACCTCAGACATAGTTGGCACTGATAAGCAGCATGGGCAACAGAAATTAAGTGCCATAGATGAAGTAAATAATGGAGTCTGTCTTGGCAGAACCCCCTGAGATTCTAGAGTCAATGACTCAACACTGCTGGAATACAATAGAAGAGACCGCCTCACTGAGCATGCCCTACCCTCAGAAACTCATTTATCATTAAGGAAGGAAAACGATCTAACTCCCAAAAGGGAAAGCTTTAGTATACCCCAGTATTGAACAAAGCTCAACAAAAAACAAAGAGAAACACGTAGGTAACCAGAAACTTAAGACTGACACAACAATCTAAATAACCAACTCACAAGGAGGGAAAGTGTGATGAGCTCACACTCGCTCTGACCATCAATCATAAATGGTGAAATGAAACTAAAGGAGGGTACATGAGCTATCCAGACACGTGCAGCTATAGACAAATGTTCTCCAGCTCCAGAGTCCTGGCACATTGACACTTAAATGGAACAGACATGTGCAAGCATCCGAAAGAGTGCAAATGCAAAACAAGATTAAAATCAATTATTTAAAATCAATCCACCCTGCTGCACAGCAGATGAAGATGTGATAGACTGAGCTGTATTCTGTTTTGCCTCACAGCAAAATTACCACCTAAGTTTCAATTCCAGAATCTTTATTACTTATGAGGGTGTAAAACAAGCCAAAGAGTATAAATGGGTTTTCAGACCACAGCCTGAGTTTAATAGAGCTGCATGATAGATAAGTCAACTCTTTTAATTCAGATTGTGCTAAATTAACATGGACTCACTAGACAGACAGACAGACAAAGCATACTCTTGTCTCTGCCTTCACTTCCATGGAAGACGTCATTTTGGTTCCCGTGCACTACTAATTTTACACAAATTAAATCAGTTCACAATCATGAACTCATTTCTACTTTCTGAAATGGTATTGAGTTTTGCCTGGTCTTCACTAGAACAAAAGTTTCAGTATCCATTCAGAGAAATTTTGCTGAAAATAAGGCTTGAGTTTCTAGGCACGGGTGTTGGTGATGCTGGGCCCAATGGGCATGGGCCCCAAGTCCCCCAGGCCAGTGCCCCAAGTCAGCTTGGTCTCGCTTGGGACCCAGGGCCCTGGCCAGTGGCAGGAGCCCAATCTGGCCCTGGCCCCCAGCCAGTGGCAGGAACTGAATCGGGCCCTGTGGTCAGTGGCGGCACTGGATTGTGCCTGTGGACCCCAGGGCTGGATCAGGGCCAGGCCTAGGCCCCATATGTTTTTCAGGGCAGTGATGCCCCTGTTCTTAGGGCAGGCAAAGCTAAAAGAAAGTCACAAAAATCAGCAGCAGAATTACAGCAAAGTCAATGCCTATCCATGCACCCTGTAACCAATAGTTCCACCACAACATTGACCTTATTGTCCATCCTAAGTGGATAAGAAATCCAAATATATGTATAACCAGAACTTTGCTCTGTTATCATCCACGAAGTGATATGCAGTTACTGTATAAAGCACCAGCAATATTAGCAGCTGTTTCCCAGTAAATTTCAGTTAAGAAAATTAAGAACTTTAATCATCTCTACTTAATGCGTTAGTTAGAAAAGTAACTTTGTTTTTAATTATTCCTTTGGTATCATAAAGGAGCAATATTAAGCTATTTCCCTTCTCAAAACAGCTTATTTAAATCATGTATTTTTAAGTGGATCTTCGTCTCCAGCCCATACACAGATTTAGCAATCTCAGACTTCAAAATAAAACATGAAATGCAACTAACTCACGTGCACAAGATGACAAAAGCTTGAGGGAAGAGATTTTGATACTGCAGGCAGCATTGTAAAACACGATCATCATTGTTTTCATCACTCAATCCATCTGTAAATTTGGCAAATACAGTAGTAATATATTCAGAAATAATCAGACTTTATGAGCAGTATCTTAATGTAGTTATTAAGATCCTGTATTAAAAAAACTATATATTTGTTGAAGCTGGTAGGAGACGCATGATCTAAGTACAGACCTGGGATATAAACAAGGAATCTGGTGACACTTTTAAGGACTAAGCAAATTTATTTATTGCATGAGCTTTCATGGGAGAGAATCCCACTTTGTCTGAGGAAGTGGGATTCTCTCCCACAAAAACTCATGCACTAAATAAATTTATTAGTCTTTAAAAGTGGCACCAGACTCTTCGCTTGCTTTGCTGGACTAGACTAACACAACTACCCCCTTGGAACCTGGGATATAGAAACTCCTGGACTCTGCTACTAACTGCTACTTTCTTGATGTGCAACTTCAGGCAAGTCACTTATAGAGCTAGGTGAGTTGTCATCAGCTGAAGACGACATGCAATCCATACCTAGCTTAGTAGGATAAACTACCCCCCAGCAGCCTACTTATAAATTGGGGACACAGCTACAACTGAGAATGCTGAAACATACAAGTTTATTGATAAAACTGTAGCAGTAAAGTACTATTTCTGACTATAAGCCACCCATGAATGAAAGCCATTCAGGAGTCTTCTCTACTGATTAACATCTATTTGATGGGCTCATGTTAAAAATATATATGACTTTTATTCTGGTAACTCAGAAAGATACCTATTCATTGCAGAAAACTGAGAAACATACAGGGCCTGAGTCTTCATCCCATTACACCAGTTTTATGTCAGCATAACACTACTAATATCAATAGCAGTATTAAATTGGCACAACTAGGTGAAGGATCAGGCCCACAGTGAATAATAATCTGATGGCCACTGAAAGCTGCTAATCAATTTTAATAGGGAAATTGCAAAGGTAAAGTGAAGATTATGTTAAGCCCAGAAGTAGGTGCTGATGCTCACACTAATCAAGCTGTGAGGACCATTCAACCCAGAAACAAATTAGCTATGTACATAGCTTACATATTTTTTGAGAAGCAAGCTGCATGGACTGCCCCCACAGTTTTGAATCTTGGTTTTTGAGGCAAGTGTAGATGAACCCAACTGCAGGGACAACCTTGTGCCGAACATGTTGTAGCACTTTGCCTTTCTTCAAGTTGTCCAATTCTTGTAGAACCACCCAGGGAATAATCAGTGCAAGTCTGCCAACGCCTAGAAAAAATAGTTTTAAAAAAATGCCAGCTGGACTACAGTAGATTCCACGTTAATGTGAACATAAAGGTTCACTGAGGATTACATACATGAGCAGATTTCTGCATTAGTAGGTAAAAGACATTTCATCATGCATACAGAAGGATTTAGGGTCTGGTTTTTTTAATTTAAAGAAGTTTCTCAGACTCCAATATTAAATTCAGTGCACTCACTCACTAAGTGGATTATCTTTATCTTAAAAGTGATGACAAGCAAATTAGGAGTAACCCGTACACAGCTTTGATCACATTACTGTACCCTATTTTGACATAATTGTTTTGGTAACCCCTAATGCTATTTACTGCACAGTGGAAGCCTCCTGCTATATGCCACATAACGAATGCCACACTCTGTGATGCTGGAGGCTATGAGGATGCCAGAACAGTAGGGGAAAAGGGAAGACATTATTGTACAGAAGGAATGGTACAGTCAAACAAATTCCCTTGACAAAAAAAAAAAAAAAAAACCAAACCAATAATTCATAATGACCATAATCTAACAATCCTATATTCAAGATAAAAGCAATGGACACTGGACAAGAGTTTTACTGTCCTAAATTTTCAAAGGATGTTGAAAAAAAGTTCTTTGAAAAACTTTGTAATTAAAACCGGAATATACTAAAACACACAACAAATACTTTAGAAAGTCAATGACTATCCTGTCACTGCTGTATATGATGACCCCATTCTTTATCCCTGGCACATACATACTCACACCTTATAAAGGTTTACCACGTATACATTATGTTGTAATGGGCCTATGTTTCCAATTGGTTTGCATTACTAATCAGTGTTTACTAGCTCAGAAACACTCTGATGGAGTTCACTTGTGTATATCAACATGCTCTATCAGCTGTCTTAGACCATGCAGCAGTACGGATCTGGATTTTAGCTACACACTAGAGGCATCAGTAAAAGCAAGGGGCTGGGAGTTAGAACTCCAGATATAGCATTTCCAGTTGTTATTAATTTGGTCCTTAACCATGACAAGAGACCTTGGGATTTTAGAAGCGTTCCTAAAATTTCTGTGCACACAAATAAGTTTAGACTGGTAATTATTTTTTTAACTACAGTAAATATGTATTTCATAGAATCATAGGGTTGGAAGGGACCCCACGAGGTCATCTAGTCCAACCCCCTGCCAAAAAAAGCAGGACCACTCCCATTAGATCATCCCAGTCAG
>ML682014.1:30856515-30882260 GCA_007922195.1 Podocnemis expansa
TCATAGGGCTTGTGCTCCAGCCCTTTGATCATTTTGGTTGCCCTCCTCTGGACTCTCTCTAATTTGTCCATGTCCTTTTTGTAGTGGGGAGCCCAAAACTGGACACAGTATTCCAGATGTGGCCTCACTAGTACAGAATAGAGGGGAATGATCACATCCCTTGATCTGCTGGCAACACTTCTTCTGATGCAGCCCAGTATGCCATTGGCCTTTCTGGCAGCAAGCGCACACTGCTGACTCATATCCAGCTTCCCATCCACCATGACTCCCAGGTCCTTTTCTCCAGTGCTGCTATTTAGCTGATCACTCCCCAGCCTGTAGCAGTACATGGGGTTTTTTCGTCCCAAGTGCAGGATTTTACACTTATCCTTGTTGAACCTCATGAGATTCCTCTTGGCCCACTGCTCCAGTTTGTCTAGGTCTCCCTGAATCCTGTCTCTGCCCTCTAGGGTGTCTACCATTCCCCCCAGTTTGGTATCATCTGCAAACTTACTAAGTGTGCAATCTATCCCATCATCCAGATCATTAATGAAAACATTGAACAGAACTGGCCCCAGGACCGACCCCTGGGGCACACCACTTGTGTGGGGCACACCACTTTAATAGGGTCTGCTTTCAAACGTCAGTTACCTTAACAGAAAGCCCACACTCTGCATTTGGACCCTCACAAACAGGCTTTGCGTGTGTCAATGTAAGTATCCAAATGTGAGATTGGATTAGCTTGTTAAGGAGCCCAGGGCTGAGAGTTAGCCTAAATGTCTATGAAGTTATTTTTTTCATTATAGATACTCCAGCACAGCATGTTATGCATTGAACGTGAGTAGCCACTCACTCTGCCCCTCAACTCCACACCTGAAGCTCTTACTATACTATCCACATACCTGGTATATCTCTGTTTTTCAAAGTCATGACAAACTGAAGGTGACTAATCATAATGTTGGTGTCAATCACTATCAAGAGGTTCAAACCAGAAGTAGCAGTTGCTGTAAAAGAGAACACACAGCAATTCATTCTTTTGCATGCCTAGGTTAGGTCACTTATTTCTTTTAATGTTATCAGTGTGGAAGCCAAAATGAACCCTCATGACAACCTTACAGATGACATACCAGCAGAAACACCTGCATCCTCTTCTGGAACATCTATGTCCATACTTGTCAATTCTCCACAAGTCTGCACAACTGGTAAAGCCATCTTTTTGTCAATTCGAGCAGCATGCAAGTCTTCTATTATCTGCATCTATTGTTAAAACATTAACATAAATAGAGAAAACAGGAGATGGGTAAATTCTTGAAAAGTCTGTCTGATGCCAACAAGCACCTTTGGTATCACTGCTGCTGTTTTAATACCGCAATTGGCATTAGTCAATTTTTAACTGGTGCAACAAATGTCAGAAAACAATCCTCTGTAGCCAATGCCCAAGTATAGCCTGAAGTTTCATTTGGGACCAAGTGTCAATAGAATAGTTAACAGCATTGACCTGCTCTTTGTTACAGAAGCCAGAAGCGCTCTGCTAGCATCAGTTCTATAGGAACATTGTTCTATTTCTTTACTTAAAAAAAAAAGAGAAAAGGATGCTGGGAACTAAAATATTATCTACTTACTTTCCAACATGGAAGTGAGAAGTCTATAACTAGGTTGTACCATGTAAACTTGTTTCAGAAAGCCTTTCACAGGCACACCAAATTTTAATTGGATTTTTCAGTACTTGAGATATCAGGGCCCTTAGGAATGGAAGTACATAGCAACAATATAGAATGTTAAGGATGGGTGTGGAAATAGGTGATCTCAATGTCACAGTTTGAGGCTAGTTTAATGTTAAACTAGAATCACTAACCTCTTGGTCTGCGTCTGTATTCTGAATAGCTTGATCAGAAGCAGAAAGGCAGAGGACTTCAGAGCTCTATTGAGAAAATACATTTACAAGAATTCAAGCACTTTCTATCTGATGATAAATTTTCATTTAAAAGTTCTCCTTGTGACCTGCCAATAAAATGAATGTTCTAGCTAAATACGGTCTTTGCAGTAGTATTATAAAGAGTTAAGGATGCTGTGTGCGTGCAGTAAAAAGCAAAAAGAGTACATATTTAATAACCATAGTTCACAACACAAAATATTTTAAGATGCTTTAAAAAAGTAGACAAGAGTACTGTATAAATGACATTGGGCTCAACCAATTCATTTTAGTTGTGGCCAAACTAATTTAAACCCATGTCTTCACAAGTAGGAGAAAATATAAACTGATCTAGAAATCATTATGAAACAAAACAAAAATTATCCACTACTAAAACATTCAGGGTTTTACTACTTTACCTGTCTTAAATGTGATGATGTGTCTTCAAAGTTTGTCTTTGAACTACTAATAGTTTGGTTGGAATTAGGCTGCTGTTTTTTCTCTTTAAGATTCTCCCATTGCTTTGGTATTGGAGTTGAATTACATGATGGTGTATGTTTAGTATCATGATTTTTGATAGATGCTTCTCTGGCATTTTCTCGATGTTCTTTCTTGGTACAAGTACTTAATAATGTGTGCGATATATTAGTGTGGAAGATGTCATCTCCCACAGCCTTCAGAAAGGTGTCTGAGGGCTTTTTCAGAATTCTGAAATCATCACTCAGTTTTTTTGGTCCATGCAACTTCTTACTTAGAGTATCTGTTGGAAAGGTAGCTGCCTTGAACTTCTCCAACATAGTTTGTTCAACTCTAGATTTTAATTTACTGAGCTCAATTTTCTCTTTCTTCTTCTTCCTCAATTTGTCCTTCTGTATCGCAAAACTATGCCGAACTGTCTTCCCTGCTGTTCGATCATTCTCAAAACAGTAGTCTTTTTTACAGCTTTCCTGGTTAGGAGGGTCCACACCAGAGTCACTCCGGTTTTTCTCGCTTCCATGTTTAATCTCCTTTTGTTTAAATTGAATAGTTATCCTTTTGCGCCTCTCAGTTTGAATCAAAGAAGCACAAAGGGCTTTGCTATCATTTGAAGATTCTCCTCGGAAACCTTCAACATCCTCTTGTGAAAAAAAACATTGTTTTTGTTTCTTCTCTGGAACATCTTTATCTATTTTGAATCTGCAGAAGCATTATATAAAACCAAAGTTACATTGTTTAAAAAAAAAAAAAAAGTTACAATATGACTCAGAATGACAAACCAGCAAGCAAACATGAGAAGACTGCACCAGATTGTTCTTGTACTTTTTAGCCCAGTAAGGTACAACTAAGTATCTTGATAGCTCTTTCTTAAATTCCATAAATGTATTCTGAATTCATGACAATGTCAATCCTTTAAAAAACTAAGATGCTTTGCTTTCACTGATTTTACATCATACGTAGTTTTCTTAATTTGCCAAATGCGACAAAAATGGTAACAGTAAGGTCACTGTCTACACTGTACAATCCTGGGACCCCCTGATTACAACCTGTCAGTGACATCAGTATTAAGACATTGTTCAGTCTTGCAGCACAGGCATTCCTGAGCAGATCTTGCTGAAATTCAAGAATATAGCCTTCAGACTCTGTTCGCACTACATGAGAAGGAACAGTTTAGTAACCAGGCAGCGTTTATAGAGTAGATGAGACCCATGTTTAGCCATGCAACTTTAGGGTGCATAATAGTATTTACATCATTAGGGTGTGTAATAGTATTTATACCATTTGAAATAATTTTCAAAGACTTATTCCCAAAACAACTTTTGCATCTGTGTTCAACAGCTGCAAAGTGTGTTCACCATCCAGGCTTCAATCATGCTAGTGGGAGCCAAAAGCAGAGTTCTAGCTAGTACAAAATGGGAAGGGAAAAAAAAAGTGAAGAAACTATCCGAGCCCCAAGCTATGTTAAATCAATTTTAGTTCCATACGTTAAAAGAAATATTGAAATGCAGTTCCATCACAGACAAATAAAAGCCACTAAAAATGCAGTTATGGGACTCATTAGTTATTGTAATAGTATAAACATTTAGGCAAGAACAGCTAATGAATTCACTTAATGTATAAATGTCACAAGTCAAAGGGTACATCTGCATTCCACAAGATTTCTCAGTGCCTGAACCTTGAAATTACATGAAGGTTGTTATGACACCTGGATTGATTTGGGAGCTATCTAGGGCCAACAGAACCAAAAAGTGACAAATACTATAATTCAGCCAAAATTTTCCTCTAAATGACACTATGGCTCTCTATTATACATTTGGGGCTGGGTTTTTTTTTTGTTTTTTTTTGTTTTTTTTTTTTTAATATACCCAGTACTTTGATTGAGTTTACAGAACAAATGGAGAACATGCAACACAGACACTTCCTAAGAGGCCCATTGCTCAGAATGAGAAGGAAGATATTATCCAGAGTCTCCAGGGAGCAGAAGGCTGCCATTTCTCTGTTCACAAAGGAGCACACACTGACAGTTAAATTTAAATAGAAGTATTAATCTCAAAATCACCATCAAAACCTGACAGGCATAAGCAGAGTCCATACGTAAAACCAAAGGCAAACATTTTATCCATTAAGAAAACCCAATTTTCCATCACTGAACAAGTAAAAAACCCAATATTTTTATTTTTGCTATAAAAAGCACTATCCTGTAGATATTTTTTTAAAAAATGGTTATGTTTAGTGACAAAGAAAGCATTTACCTTTGAAATTCTGGCTGCCCTTTTACACAGTTATATGTTCCTGTCCCTTCTGATTTCTGAAAAAAAGAAAAGTCAATAAATTTAAATATGAACTACTAAATTACAGTAAACTAAAAACTCAAAGAATTTATGAACCATCACTAAATGTATTTGAATTTTGACTATTTAAACTCTGAAATAAGTTGGCCACCTCTTTCATTACAAATGTACAACTTCACTGTATTCTGTTAAATTCCAAGAAAACACATGAAATAAATGAGCAACAGTGTACAAGCAGACTATGAATTACTGAAAAAAGGAGAAGTCTAACTAATTAGACATGCTGTGTTTACAATATATGCATATTCTGTATTCCACAAAGAAATTAGGAGATAAAGCTCTGAAGTTTCCAACACAGTTGCTAATTCTAGTTCAGTTCCACCAGCAGCAATACTAATGCAACAAGTTGCCGGACTCTGTGGAGTTTTAAGTATTGCGTCATGTAAGCTAATCAAAACAGATGTAACCACAGTATTGTATCAAAATGCTAGTTCAGTAATCCAACTACATTACAGGTTCTAAAACTGCTAATTCCAATAAATACGAACAAGACAGCAACTGCAAAATAGTTTCAAAAATTTCCCAAGTATGGAGGCCTCGTACAAACAGAGCTTAAGACCTGATCTACACCTAAAACTTAGGTCAACCTACTTAGTGGATAATTATTTACCAAACCATAACTTTTCTATTGACATTTTGCGTAACATACTTCACACAAGATTTATTAAAATTATACAACTGCAGTGATATCAATGCTATAAATGGTTATATTCAAACATACAGCATAATGAGGCCTTTCCCAACGCTACTCATGACTTCTCATTTACCACTGAGATGTCAACTCCTACCTCCAAATCAGCCCATGAAGCCAGCTTCTACTGCTCAGTTGCTATATTTTCAAACGATCACTTTGTGGTTGCTCCCACAGAACTCTCACGTTTGTGAGCATCTCACAGAATGGGGGTCGGCAATCCCTTGCTCCCCACGTGTGCCCCTTCCGAGTGGCACATAGCACCACTGCTGCTCCCCCTGCTGACGCCACCCCCCACCAGGGCCTGGGGCCACAAGAGCCACATGCACACTGTGGCTCCTGTCCCTGCCTCCCAGCTAAGAAGCACATAGGGGCAGAACCAGGAGGGAGTTGGCCCTGCCCCTGCCCTGGCACCTCCTGAGGATGCAGTGGGCAGGGCTGGCACGAGGGCCAGCAAAGGTTGCCTACCCCCTCACAGAAACATCTCAATGGTGACTCCTCATTTATAGTTGCTCTTTGAAACCCAGAATTTAATCCATTTCATGTGTCGCACTAAAAATCTCTAAAACATAAAATTAATAAAACTATCATACAATACCATAAATCCCTTACAGAAGTCTAATTATATTACATCAAGAGTACATCTCTACCAAGAAATCTTTAATCTCATCCCTTCTCCCAAAAATATTAAGTTAGCTTGACAGGATCTATTTTTCATTGACCTACGCTAATAGGTATTAATTACTATCAATTATGCATTGTATAATCAGCTCTATTATCTTGACAAGGACCAAGGTCAGGCTGACAGATCTGTAATTATCCTGGTCATACCTTGTATCCTTTTAAAATATTGGAACAACATTAACTTTCTTCCAGTCTTCTAGAACTCCCTTAGTGCACCAAGCCTTATTGAAAATCATTATCAATCACCCAGTGAGCTCCCTAGCCAGTTGTTTTAATTTGGATGCAAGTTCCAGACTTGATGATTTAAAAATATCTAACTTTGGTGGCTTTTCCTTAACATCCTCCAAACATACCAGTGGAATAGAGTGTCACCTCCATATGTTGAAACTGTACCAGTTGTTCCTTTAAATACAGAACAGTAATATTTATTGAACACTTCTGCATTATTGTTGTTAGCCCATTACTAGATGCTAATTGTGAAATTAATATCACTGTCAGGATTCTTTTAATCCTTAACATATTTTTTAAAACTCCTTTTTCTCCTTACCAATGCTGGCCATAGATTGCTTCTCCTGTCCCTTCACTTGCCAATCTTCTACAATTCCTAATTTCTGGTTTATATTAGGAAACTATCAACTTCCTTCTTCCATTTGTTTCTTTATATAAAAATATTAAAGCTGCCTTCACTTCTGTAAACCATGTCATTTTTTAAAAATCAAAAATATGTGGCCTTCTTCCTCAATTGTGCGGTGTTTGGCTTTTAGTAAGTTGTTTTCAAAGTCATTCCCAATCTTAATTCACATTATTTTTTCATTGATATCTCACGCCTAGGGTTCCCATGAGGTTAGCTCTCACACTGTCATTAGGACAAGCAAGGAGTCCTGGGGCACTTAAAGATTAACAAATGTATTTATCACATGAGTAGCGAGAGTCCTGTTGCACCTTATGGACTAACAGAGTTCTTTGAGCCTAAGCTTTCGTGGGCTACAACCCCCTTTGTCAGACTAACATAGCTACCCCTCTGAAAAATTTATCACACGAGATTTCATGGGAGAAAAGCCCACTTCATCAGATGCTTTGAAGATGGGAGAACTTACAGAATGGGAGAAAAATAAATGCAGGGGAAGTGTAAGTCATGGTATTTGCTGTTACAGTCTGACCTGATCCCATGACTTACACCTCCCTGCATTTATTTTTTTTCCTGTTCTGTAAGTTCCCCCATCTTCAAAGCATCTGATGAAGTGGGATCTTCCCCCAGGAAAGCTCATGTGATAAATAAATTTGTTAGTCTTTTAAGTGCCCCAGGACTCTTTACTTGTTTTGCTGAACTAGACTAACACAGGTACCCCTCTGGAATTAGGACAAAGACCAAACATGCTATGAGCCTTCATGACGTTCTGTCCGGAGCTAATTTTCAATTATTTACAGATGCTTTATCTCCATGTGTTCAATTTCTTTTTAGTTCTAACAGTTTGGGGCCATATTTCAGTCTCATAGCTCAAAATACTGATCACCCATTCCATCTCCTGTTTTTAATTTATGGAAGTTATTCTTAACGATGTGACACATTACCGACAATACTTTTGCAGTCAGAGCTTCAAATTCTTTCCTGATGCTGTCCAGGTTACGAACAGCAGAGCCAATGTTGGTGAAATCACCAACAATCTCAACGGAATGATCATCCCCTAAAATGTTAGAGCCCACTAAATGTTGAAAGTCACCGAACACAAACAATATGGTTCTACCACAATTAATTCTTTACTTCACCATGTTCTGCATCCTATTTCTTTATTAATTAGCTGACCAGAACTGGAGTAGATTGCACCAACCAAACGACCACTCTAATCAATAAGGTTGTGCAGGTCTTTACATAAGAAGGCACCATTGCTCCTGGCAGAAACTGCTTCAGTGTGATGGCTTTGGCTTCCCTAAAAGCTTTGCAATCGATGTATATTACTTCATTGTGAGCAGCACTTAGCTTATTTGTGACCATATCATCCTTCAGACAAGCCTTGAGACACTGTTCAATGCCAATTAAGACATTAACAGAGATTCAGGGCTTCTTGGCTCATTTTTGGATAAGCGATTGTCAGAGCAGCCAGGGATCTGATGTTCATTCGGATGGATTCAGTATTAGTATACCCTTGTCAGGGTCTCAAACCTATTCAAGATTTCAATGATTTTAAATGCTATCATTTGTAAGTTAAATCATTTGAATTTGGTAAGCTTTTCAAGCCTACAAAGGAAGTTTCTAGAGATTAACCCTGTGGTTGGCATTACCATTCTCAGCAGATCAATAAGTTCTTCACCAACTGACACATGACTTCCAACAATTTGTTTCTTATTAAACCAAGTGTCCCTAATGATAAGCTTGTAAGAAACACAACTGTAAAATCTATTTGCCATTGTAATCCTGGACACCTAAGTCACAAACCCAACAACATTTCTCCATGCTCCACTTAAATTATAAACAGCCACATTAAAGTCAGTGGGAGTGATGTCACAATTCAAGAAAGCTGAAAGAAGAATGCTGAGCCGATTGTTGAACTGCATCCAGTCCTCATCAGAAGCTTCACTGGCTGAAGCATAGCAGAGTAATTGTCCATCTTCCATGTTTAGGCTGGAGCTGGGGTTTAAAGCAGGTGACTGGAAACTGGTTCAAAAGCTAAAATCCATTTGCAGATATGTTTGAAGAGAAGCCCCACTCCTTCCTTTCTTGCATCCCAAGCACCTGACCAAATAAAATGGTAGTCACTTATTCTTCCCCAATCACTATCTTTAAGGCAGGTTTAAAAAAAGTCAATTCCTGATGTCTTTAAACTGGACATTTTTCTGATGAGCAGCCACTCTGAGCCTTCCTTACTCATAGGTAACATGTTTGATGTTCTGATATCAGGAAGCCCCTTATTTATGAGATTAATTGTTATAAAATTGCAAATCAGGTTGAGCAAGGCAAACTTACTTGCCGCTTTCGGAGCACTTGGGTGTGGGAAAGTTGCTACTCTGTTAGACCTGAAAATCCAGGGTAAGGTGCACCTAGTCTTATATGGCTGGAGCAGCCCTGTAGGGTGCATATAGCACAGGTATTTAATCTAGACAGCATCCTTGCCAGTATACTAATCAGCAGACTAAAAACATGAAAACAGCCCTATGGGGCATACCAATGATCCATCTAGACCAGCATCCTGTCTCTGACAATGGACAGTGCCTAATGTTCAAGGGAAATGAACAGAACAGGGAACTTTCAAGTGATTCAACCCTTGATGTCAAGTCCCAATCTCAGGCAGTTGAAGGTTTAGGGCAGGGGTCAGCAACCTTTGCTAACCCCTGTGCCGGCCCCTCCTCCTCGACTGTCAGCCAGTGCCAGTGGCTCCCTCCACAGAAATAAAAGTGATGGCCACCTGAAAATTGGGTGGCAGCCATGTCTGGAGGTTGGGGGGCAGGCAGAGGGGCACTCCCCTGGCATGCTACTGAAAGGAGCCACTTGCAGAAAGAAGCTGCCTGCAGTGGCTCCTCTTGGCAGCATGCCTGAGGACAGGGGTCCCCAGGGATGGCATGGAAAAAAGCCGCCTGGAGCAGCTTCTCTGGGGGCAGGTCCCCAGGCGTACTGAGGAAAGAAACTACCCAGAGCCACTCCTTGGCAGTTACCTAGAATGGCTTCTCTCCGTGATGTGCATCTTCTTTTTGCACCTCAGCATGGTGGGGACACTCCACATCCCAGCTGCCCCTGAAAGAAGCTGCCTGGGGTGGCTTTCAGTGGCAGGAGCCACAATTTCTGTGGCATTACAGAGGGTGCCATGTGCCGCTCCCAATGGGCTCTCATGCCACCGTCATTACACATGCCAGAGGTTGGCTACGCTTGGTTTAAGGACACTCGGGAGTACAAGTTGAGTCCCCAACTATCTTAGTTATTATCTTCCTTGAATTTACCTAATTCTTTTTTGAACTCAGTTATAGTTCTGGCCTTCACCACACCCCATGACAGTGAGTTCCATAAACTGTAGTGTGTTATGTGAAGAAATACTTCTTTATTTTAAAACCTGAAGCTTATTGTTTTCTTTGGGCGATTCTAGTTTTTGTGTTATGGGAAGGGGGTAAATAACACTTCCCTATTCACTGTCCGCATACCAGTCTTTATCTCACAGACCTCTATCATACCCTCCCCCCAAATCATTTCTTTTCTGAGCTTTTCAATCTTTCCTTACATGGAAGCTGTTCTATACCACCTAATTATTTTTGTTGCTTTTCTGTACACTTTTTCCAGTTTTAATACCTGTCTCTTAACATAAGGCAACAAGAACTGCATGCAGGTGTCTCAGATGACTACAAAACATAGACCTGTTAGGGTTATTTGTCTCCTTTCTGCTAAATATGAATAAAAGCATACCAAGCATATACTATAGCAGGGATAGTCAATAGGCGGACTGTGGATCAAATATGAACTGCCAAACACTTTCAAACAGACCCCTCCCCCCCCTTTTAAACTTACTATTGTTTTCTCTGGAATCCAGACATCAGCTACACTTGACCAAAAATAACTTACTATCACTGTACTAAGGATCACTAAACACACCATATGCCATCAAGCTTCAATTTTGACATTGAACTTTTCTCCCTTTTCTTGAAGGTGTGCTTTGTGAGGTGTATTTTTTAAAGTAGAAAATGCTATATAATTGTGAAGCCAATAAAACTGTGAAAAGTTTAAAATCACCAGAAGTTTGCTCTTGTAAAAAATATTAGTGTCCTATAATTATTTTCCCTAGTATATTATACGTCTTCATACAGAGCAAGAACAAGTTTGGGATTTGTTTTTTCCATTTTGATTTCAAATCAACAGAAATTTTCATTTCATTCATATTCCCAACTGGCAGCATATGCCAAGCAATCTCACACCTAACAGTGACTAGAAGTTGCAGAATCTTTCCTACAATTCCCATCTTTTGCCTGTGGCACTGTCTACTGCTACAACAGCCATGATTAACAAAGATTATAACTGTATCATAGTAGTACGTGGTTTACTCATGTTTGTATGAGGAGAACACTGCAGCACCATCTTTTACAATCATGTTTCTTGTTCAGTTGTGTCCATGCTGGCAATTTTTGGGACAACTCCCACCATTACACTAGCAATAGCACAGTTCCAGTACCTTGAAGAATAACAGTGCTATCTAATACTTTTCGGAAGAAGCTTAAGTTACACAGCATGCTCATGGGAGAATCCTGTGCCTCTGCAGAAGGGCAGAATTCATGTCCCAAGCAGATTTTCACCCACCCCACCACAAAATAAGCTATTCTGATGGGGAAACCAAGGGAAGGCACAATTATACCTTTTGGCCACCTCGGGCTGCTGTTGTGCCAGAAAAGACAGCAGCTGGTTCACAAGCCAGAGCATTCAGCTGTAGAGAGGGAGTGGACAGAGGCTACCTTCCTCAGGCCACTGTATCTGTGGCGCCAAGGGAGGAAGCATGGGATATTGGCAGGGAGAGGGAGACAGACAGAACAGGGCACATAGGGCTGCTGCAGGTGAGGGGGGCACAGAGACTGGCGTTATAAGCACAGTCTGTGCATATGGAGCCAGAAGGGGTCATGTGCCACCCATATTTCTACCATGTTTGCCAGCCTTCCTAACCACAGCAACTGTGGAGCCAGCAAACTGTGACCCAGACAGTTGCTCCTGCCTCTCCCTGTGGACTTGCACAGAAAGGTCACTGCTTTCTACAAAGGAAGACTGAGGGTAAGGTGGTGTTAGAAGAAAAAACTGATAGTCCCAGAGTGGATTGGCTTGATGGTCACTCTTTATTGCTTGCTCAATTAGTCTCAATGCTCTGAGCGAGCGAGGATGGGGGAGCATTACAATACTTATATGCTTAAAAACATGTATAAGCTTACATTCATGACAACTTTCAAAAGACCCTTTTTTGGTTACATTAACACTCAAGCAATGCATGTTAAGTTTGTTATTTACAGATTTAGTTACTGGTGTGCAGGCGCTTCACTTTACAACATTTTATCTTTTGTAACAGCAATGCCTACAAATTACTGACCAAGCTTTTAAGAGGGAGGGGAAGGAGGAGAAAGACTATAAGCAACATTCCCACCAAGGATCTTACATGGAAAAGGAAAGATAGCATACCTGTAGTTACATTTCTTGCACAAGTTAGACGAAGGGAGGAGAGAAGAGGAAGATAACATACTTCAACTAAAATTTCCTTTACAAAAAGCAAGGCCTGCCTTTGCAGAAACTCCATTATAGCAACCTGTGATTCAGGCAGAGGCCTAGTGTCCAGGTTTTGTTCTTCTGTGTGCATGGGGTGGGGAGGAGGTTGCCTGGGGGAAGCATGACTCAAGCTGTCTGGGGGGTGGCTGAACCTTTAAATTGTGCATCCCCACTGATCATCTGTTCAGAAGGACAGTGGCGGGCAGAGGATGACGACGACACAGGAGCTAGTGGACTAACAACATTGAGCCGGAACTGAATGGCAGCATGGGTTCAGAGCCCTGGGAATGCATTTGTAAGTATGCCTTGTATGCCTCCTAGCAATCCCTCCTCTCATCCCCACCTGCTCCAAAAAACCTGTTGCACACTTCTCCCACCCCAACCCAACATCCTCCCGGTTCACTCCCAGCCTCCCTCCTAGCAAATTACTTCCCACTCACTAAGGTCCTCCGCTACCCCTTTCCACTGCTTCTGGGTGGTGCAGGAAATATAACAGGTACTGGTCAGGATACCTAGAGGGACATTTCTACTGTTTCCACATATCTGCATACTAGAATTATAAAATTATTAATTATATTACAATAATGCCAAGGGAGCCCTCCTGAGATCAGAGCCCCATTGTGCTAGGCAATGCACAAACCTATTATGAGACACAGAGACCTGTTCCTGAAGAGTCAGCTTAAATTGGAAATGAGATTGCCAAAGGTTTAAGGGGGAAAGAGATATTTTGTGACTAATTATGCTGAATAGCTTTACACACTACTCACCCATTCTCTTTTCTCTGAGCAAAGTGTTGAGTTTTCCAAGCTGAATGCCCTTGTTTTATTACTGGGAGTCTTAGAACAAGAAGGCTGAAAGAATATAATTGAAAGGCAAACAAGGTGGAAATCAGTAAGTGAAAACAGTGTTTTTATTTTTATACATTCGTTTTTCATTTTAAGTACACATTTTCTATGCAACTGAAGTCTGAGTAACTTATCTGTCAAGAATCAAGAGCAGTATGCACAACCATTTTCTCCACACAAACCATTACTTTCGCCGAATGGATCCCAACACCTATAATCAGCTTCAGAGAATTCCATGAACTGTGCAAATCGAATTCATGGACTTTTCCAAACTTCTCCCATTTTGAGGGACACATACTCACACCAGCTCTTTTGCTCCCTCTCTAGCCCTCCTAAATTCTGAAGAAGAAAACCTGCCAAAACAACAAGCTCTGCTGAATTACTGGCTTGTCAGCAGCACAGCACACACGAAGTCAGAAATCCACAAAAAGCTGGGAGATTATTCTGACCATGAATGTACAAGCATTGCCCAACAGTGGTTGTGGAACTGTTAGAACCTACATTTTGCATGTTGTACCAGAATTTTCTTAAGCAATTTGCTGAAAGAAACACCTACAATTAATCACTGATTACAGGCATGTAACCATCACTGGAAATCTACTCATAATATTGGTCACTGATGGAAACATATCTCACATATTAAGAAGACACATTTGCTGCAAGAGCCTCTTGGTAAAGTATTGACAGCACATCACCAGCTCCTAAACTAAAAAAACCACCTCAGCTCTCTACTTTGGGATGTATTTAGCAGATAAACAATACTGCTTTCTGACTGACAGTTTATCTTAGGCAAATACATGCAAACACAGAGGAAATCTTCTCTGACAAATTCTGTCACTATACTGCTCACAGACTTCCTGACAGTCAGAGTGAAACTTAAAATACCTGACTGATTCATTCTTCTCGCTGCCCTTCATGAATCTCTTTCCTCTCAGCCCCTGATTCATTATTTTGACTATTCAGCATCCATTAAGCAATACAAACACTGCTTTAAATGGGTGTCATTTTCACAAAAGCATTAATCTTCTTACTTTGTTATCCAAGCCATCCAAACTTCCCTCCTTTTTGTTAGACTTCTTGGCTTTCTTTTTGGACATCTCAAATGCCTAAAGAAAGGACAGTTAATATTATTTCAAAATTACCTTTCCACTTCCTGCTAAATATATGGAAAAAAAAAACACATGTTGCACTGAACTTTACTCCACCTGAATTCAGCCTCTGAATTTTTTTTTTTCCAATTTATACCTTACCAGAACAACAAAACCAGACTTTTAGCATAACTGGATTTGAATATTTCGCTGTACCAATAATGCTGGAGAAAACCAATCAGGAAGGGTGGAGAGAAACAAAACCAAAAATACTCCGCCAAAACAAAACATTTGGCTGCACATACTTCTTTCTGTGGAGCGGGTGAGAGAGCAAATTAAATTAAAGATGCTAATGATGTTTTCAAAGCACTATTGGGAAGCGCTCAGCTACCATGGAAATGCTTTCATGTGTCCAAACACAGAAATATTTCGTGGACATTTCACAGATTTGTGGAACCAGACCTCCACTTCCCTTGTCTCTCCCTTTATTTATTACTACCTTGTGAACAATTTATTGCATAGTAAAATCAGCACATTTTTGAGCTGTATAAATGGTTCCCACTATATCACTCCCTCCTAATTTCTTCTCCTTTTTACTCTTCCAGTGGAGTTCTGTAGGATTGCATTACAGCAGCTGTATCATCCACCTCTTGGTCTGAATTTAGGCAAACTGTAACAACTACATTTGGGCTGAAGACAGAAAGTTAAAAGGGAACTGTAGTGGCCAGCCCGGAAGACTTTTGTAATGGAGGAGGAGTAGTGTGACGGGCACCCGGACCCTGGAGCACTGCTGCATGTTGAGAGAAATTATTGTTTAATTTTGTCTTTGCTTGGGCTAATTGTCACAAGGTTTAGGTTGTTCTGCCAAATGTACTGTTGCTTTAGGTTGTTTTTGACAGGTGCATGTTATCAGCCTGTGAAAGTTCCTCAGTTATCTGTTTGTGAAGGTTCCCCAGAATGAAGTGTTTTGCACAGAAAGTTTCCCAGAACTGGCTGTTTTGCGTAGAGAGAGAGACAGATTTATTGCATGGGAACGGCGGCAGGTAAACATCAGACCCTACAAAAGTCTAGGCAGAGGGGTGGGACTTTGAGACTCGCCATGGACAGACGATCAGCTGTGCCTGGATCCCTTGGGTCGCCACTCCAAGCGCAGTTGGATCTCCTGCCGTGTTTTAGAGTGTGAGCGTTAAGTACTAATTGGTGTTAGTGCTTAGGTGTCAGCGGATTTAACCAGCGCTGATAAGTGCTACTAAGTGTTGTGTGCTTTAATAAACTTAGTTTAGCTGATGACTTTCAGCTGTCTGGTGGCACTCTTTACTCTGGTCCCCACATGAACCTTTTGTTCCTGTAACGGGAACGTTATAAAAATGGAAATTTCTTTGCAGGATAATGTCTTCCATCCAGAAGACCCATGCACACAAGAAGCTTATCTCTGAAGAGTGTGCAGAGAGGGACCATCTGAGCTCAGAAGACTGCTTGCATTCAAAAAAGCTCAACCATGAAACATGGGATGTGGCCAGCTACTAGAAAAATCATTGATCAAGGATGCCATCCCTATGCATATAGGAGAGGTTAGGTAACTAGGGGGGAAAAAAAATAGTTTGCCATTCTAGTCATGGGAAGAATGCATGAAAAACAGTTGAAGTAAGAGTTTCTTGCACCCAGCAGCCCAAACTGCATAGACTTGCATGGGGAAAAAAAACCAAAAACAAACCCTGAGGCTTTTTAGGTAAGATAAGACAAAAAGGTATGATTTTGAAATGGATGGGGAAATTGTCATCTGTAACGTTACTGAAAACATTTTCATTAATTTTAAAAACAAACAATTTAAAATTTCCCTAAAAGTATTAGTGATCCAAATATGAAAGCTTTCATTCATGAGAAATGAAACTTGCAAGTGATTTATGTAACACTAGATCAGAAAAAACAAATTAGCTTTTTAACTCTGATTAACTAAAGTGATCTTCCAACACGCACATAATGGCATTTGTCTAACTCAATAACACCATATCACAGATTATAGAGTTTAAGGCCAGGAAGCACCACCAGATCATTTAGTCTCCCTCATATATCACAGGCCACCAAAACCACACAGCAACCAAAACAGTATTACAGTCAACAGCAGATCAAGCCCTGAGTGCCTCGGGCAAACAACAGAAAGCACCAAGGTGCATCAATGCCCAAAGCCATTGCAACGACAGAAAAATGATTCCAGATGATTTAAGCAAGAAACCCATGCCCCATGCTACAGAAGACAATTTCCTTGCCTCATGGTCAATGACAATCCAGCCTGAGGGAAAATGCCTTCTCAGCCCCACATGTGGTGCTCTGTTAGACACCCCCCCCACACACATGGACAAGAACCAGCCAATCAAACATCTTCAAACTTTCTACTTGTGTCACCATCACTCCAAAGAGCTCTAGCCATGGACCAAGACCCAATGCACTAGGCACTGTACAAACACAGAACAAAGGAGGGTCCCTGTCCCAAATGGCACACAATTTAAGACAAGAGATGGGTACAAACAGATTCCAAAGGGGGCAACCCTGTCAGTCTAGTCCAACAAGAGTTGTGTGGCAGTTGCAGGCTAACAGATTTATTTTTCCCCATGAGCTTTCGTGGGAGAAAATTCCACTTTGTCAGATGCTCTGAAGATGGGAGAAACTTACAGAATGGAAAGAAAATAAATGCAAGGGAGCATAAAACATGGGATCAAGTTGTGCAGAACCTTAAATCAATCAATCAAATCATAGGGCTGGAAGGGACCTCGTGAGAAACAACTGCTCTGATTTACTGTTACTGTAAAACATAGGATCAGGTCATACACCCTCCTGCATTTATTTTCTTTCCATTCTGTAAGTTCCCTCATCTTCAAAGCATCTGCCGAAGTGGGATTTTCTCCCACGAAACCTCATGGGGAATAATAAATCTGTTAGTCTGTAAGTGCCACAGGACTCCTTGTTTATTTTTTTGAAGGGACAGATGGCAGAGTACAAGCAAACCCCGAGACACTATTGGGCAAGCTCTTGGTAAGCTCCACAGCCAAGAAGCCGAAAGGAGGCTTGCAGGAGGACAGCGGGTCAGTTAGGGTCGTTCACAGGCAGCTGGAAGGGCAGCACCGGACACAGCACGAAGCTACTTGTTTTGAGAGTTCACACATGGGCGAGGGAGGCTGGCCTTGGAGGAAACGTCACCCGCAATGGCGGGGCCAGGGCTGCCAGCACCCTGCGCCCCAAGCGCTACCCCAGGAGCCGCCCCTCAGGATTTACCTCAAGCCCCCTCCGGCCGCTCTTCCGCCTCGCCCCGCCTGGGGTCCCAGCAACGGCTGGGGGGGGGGAGGGGCAGACGGCACCCCTCACCCCGCCGGTGGCTAGCCCGGCTCCCGCCCCAGAGACGCCGCAGCCTTTCCCCGCCCTCAGAAGGGGCAGCCGGCCACTCGCCTCGCGGAAGCGACGGCGCCTCTCTCCCGGGCCGGCCCCCGCCCGCAGCCAGCCCGAGGCTGGAGCACAGACCGCCACCTCCTAGCCCAGGCCCGCCCGCCTCGCCAACCCCGGCCCCCGTAGTCCCCTCTCGCGGGGCATTCTGGGTAGTGTAGTTTCCTAGCGGCGCAAGGCGGCCGCTGGAGTCTTTCAACGTCACACTCCTTACGAGGTGGGGGGAGCGTCTTCCCCGCCGGCCCGGTGCACTCTGGGTAGGGTAGTTTCTTTGCCCCACGTGCCTCGCGGGAAGCGTAGTTTTCGGTAGCGAAGCGCAGAGGCGACACCCCGCCCCCTGCGAGCGAGCGAGCGAGCGGCGCGAGGCGCTTGCGGCTTGTGCTCCCGGCAGCCCCAGCTCCGCGCGCGCTTGTACCGCCGTCTGCGGGAAGATGGCGGCCGAGGAGGCGGCGGAGGCTCGGCTGCCCCTGGAGCAGGGGGAGCCGGACGAGGAGGAGGAGGACGACGAGGAAGAGGACGAGGCGGCGGCGGCGGCCGGGGAGCTCAGTGAGGCGCGGCGTCGGGGCGCTGAGGGGGTGGGGCGCTCGGACGCCTGGGTCCCCCGGCAGGGGTGGGGGCAGCTGCCGGGGGCGTGAAGCGGGGGCGGCTCTCTCCCGCCGCCCCGGCCGAGGCCGTGGGTGGAGCCGCCGCCCCCGTGGCGTGCGGGCTGCAGCCTTGCTTGGAAACAGCCTGGGCCCCCGTCGCTGTATTTTGGCCTCGTCAAAGGGGCGCCGAAGCCGTTTTGAGTGCCCGGCACCGGTTCAGCTGGCGCCTCTTACCCGCAGGGAGGTTCCCAGTTGCTGGTGGATCACCTGTGCCAACAGGCCCCGCATCCCTGGTGCCAAGGGCGTCGCCATCACCTGCTCCAGGGACTCCCAAACTCTTCCCCCTGAGGCGCTCACCCATGCAGCTGCAATAGACACCGTGGCCCATTATTAACCCGTGTGGTTTTAATTAGTGCATACCGAAAAATTATGACACCGTCAATAAGCCTCCTACAAATCGTTGTCATATTAGTGCAAGCTGTTGTAATGATTAAAATCCCTGGCAATGGGCACTTGAAAGAAAGGCTTCAAGGTCTCACAGGTGGAACTGTTTTAGAAAAGCTACACATCAGAAAAAAATGTTGAGTGATTATGTGCTGTCCAAACAGGGAAAAGAAAACTTTGTATGAAACTAAACAGTAACCAAAACAATGTTAAAAATTCTTTAAAAAGTTGTCTGATTTTTAAAACAATATAGTTGCTCAACTGTGAACGTTTTATTGTGCTTTTAGGGGGTTTTTTGGTGTAAAATCTGAATTTCAGCGCTGTGTAAGTACAGACCCAGTCCTGTTCTCTACTAATTAGAAAAGAATGAAATATTGAAAATAAAAATATAAAATAACTTTCAGGCGAGCAGTCATCTTAATTGTATGGATATGCCTGTTTCTTGGGCAGGTTTTCCAGCTGGGGACATGTTAGCAGTAAATCTCTACCTGATGTCACCTCCAATTTTCACCCTTTCAGCCAATTCAGAGTGAAGGCTGGGATAGTTAGAGTCCATGTGTGGGCAGGAGAGCAGTTACGTGCAGAGAGGAGATTAGCTCAGGGTGTAGGGAGGATCTGTCATCGGGCCAAATAAGTCCCTAGTTTACAGTGGGGGCAACTCTGCTCCTTGTGACTACATGCCAGGCCAGGCCAGGCCAAGCTGTTCTAAGTTGTCAGTGGCCACCGGCACCTAGTGGTTTCACAAGGACTGAAGTCTGCACCCAGGGGTTAAAGCAGGGGTCTCAAACTCAAATCACCATGGGGGCCGCATGAGGACTAGTATATTAGCCTGGTGGCCGCACCACTGAAACCTTTTCATATAAAGATATTGCAAATATCGGTAAAAATAGGGCCATTGCAGGCTGCAGGAAATAGCTTTAGGGGCCGCATGTTTGAGACCCCGGGTTAAAGTAAGGGGGGAACAGCCTGCAATGATGTTCTGAGACCCGTAAATTAAGGGGCCAGCATTCTGGAACCTTAAAAATTGAATAAGGGGGGCAGAATGCAGCTGTGTAGGCCGGCTGAAAGGGAGCTGTGACAGCCTGGGTGTTTTCAAATAATAGGTACAATATCATGTGATGATAATTTCATGCACATACTTGAAAGGAGCCTGGACAATACAGGAAGGGGGCCCAGAGATTAGGAGAGTTCTGGGTCTGCCAAATTATACTTTAATCACTGTCTGCACCTCCCTCAGCCTGGAGGGCATGGCAGTTGTTACCCAGCCCATATGAAGAAACTATTGTGGACACACACAATGCCTGGCGTTACCGCTCCCTTTTTCCCCTCACCCCTAACATTCCTTGGTAAGCAGTGACATCAGGCACTCTGTGTCCAGGTCAGTTTCCCCACATGGATTGTGCTGTGAGGAGTCAGGAGCTGCTCTTTTGCCTTCCCCTTAATCAGCCCATGTGAGGAAACTGACGAGGAAACTGAGCACAGAGCACCTGACATCACCACTCGCCCGCTGGAAACTGTGGCCACCCCCGCACTGGCACCCATTCCATCCTTGTTGGGCCCCCTGCACTTCCCTAACCTTCTCCCTCCTGCCCCAGCCCCACCACCTCACCTGGAGCACTGCAGCCAGCCAGCTGCTAGGTGTTAGAGGTCTCTCACCTCCTGCTGTTCTTGTTCACTAACAGAGAAGCCCAGAGTCCAGTAGCAGGCAATACAATAGGTTTATTGGGGTTAACGAGCCTTTTCCAACCTTTGCACTGGTGATTCCCTTTTTCCTTTCTCCCTCTACTTCCTGTTGGACCTCAGGTTTTATAGTGTATTTTCTAACCAATCACTTGTTTATAAATGTGACTGGATGATTTTATAACCAATCCTACTATCTTGTCACATAACCCCTCACCTAATCGCACCCTGCCACCT
The DNA here is from genome assembly GCA_007922195.1 of Podocnemis expansa. NCBI lineage: Eukaryota > Metazoa > Chordata > Testudines > Podocnemididae > Podocnemis > Podocnemis expansa. The sequence continues at coordinate 30,877,140 of ML682014.1, forward strand.
TGACTGTTTACAACGAATTACAGGACAAGAAAGAAACCATTAAGGATGCAGACAGAAGTTATCAGAGCAATAGATAACAGGATGACCAAACAATGCAAAATGTAAATTTTGTCACAAGTGTGATGCTCCTGAGACATTGGCTCCTTCTGTCATGATGAGTTTGGAATGTGTGGATGTGACTCCACACCTCCCAGCTTATGGCTGCCCCTGGTGCTTTTTGCCTTTGCTTAGCCGGAGCGCAAGGCCCCAACCAGTCAAGATGATTCTTTGATTTCCTACCACTGTAGCTAGCTAGTGCTACATCATATTTAAAGAAGATCACAGGTCTTAAAGGCAGGCCTAAATGTCTATAGTCTGTCACTGGAATCCACCTCCCCTGTAGCTAAGACTGCCTATGTTAGGGATCTCAAAATGCATGACCCGTGGACCACATGTGGCCTCTAAAGCTATTTCCTGCAGGCCACAATGATACTGTTGTTACAGATATTTGCAGTGCCATCGTATGAAAAGGTTTCAGTGGTGCGGCCCTAGGTCTATGGTACTAGTCCTCATGCGGCCCTTGTGGTGATTTGAGTTTGAGATCCTTGGCCTATGGGTACTTTTGCCTAATGATTTTGATTTTTAGCTGTTTAAAACACTAAATCAGTTTTAGCACACCTAAGACATTTAGTCCCAGATCATTTGAATTTGGCATGTGTACTTAAAAAAATAAATAAATAAAAAATAATTAAAAAAAAATCCCCCCCTTCTTCCATTCCCCCTCTGTTCATTAGTTGATGAGCTGTGCAAGACAGTTAGAGCCTTTCCTTTTGCCCTTGTACTCTCCAGATGTAACACCTGGTGGCTAAATAATAGGACTTCGAGAGAGATTCCAGTTCTTTATTAATAACTGGCTCCTACTCAGATGTGAAACCCATTTTTTAAGCTAGCCCAGAGAGCTGGGACTCTGAGCCTTTCCCATCCAACTCTTTAAGTTCATTTCTTGGCCTCCATCTCCAGTGCCCTCCATTGCAATCGTCTATAAATGTTATTTTAAAATATTAACTATTTATATTAAATTACATTTTTCCAAATCAACTTTTCAAACATCTAGTCTCCAAAATTTTTATTAGCTACTATTTTTAAATGTTTACTTATCTTAGTTTGCCTACCTTACTCTTGTCTGTTTTGTGTGTAAATGTTCTGACCAGTGTTTTTTGTCCCTGTTTTAATTCACTGTGCACTCATATTAGGTTCTGCCCTCTACCAGAAAGCAACATTTACATCATTATCTGTATTTTCCCCAAATGCTTCACTGTTCTCTTTTGGCCACAGGTCCTAAAGTCCAAAGAAATGTTTTCTTCTTTTGGACTGTAGAAACTATAAAAATGGTTTTGGAAAATATGCTGTCTAAAAGGACATCCCCATTTACAGCAGATGTCTCTCCTTTCTCTGTAATATTTTGTAGCTCCTCTCTTTAAAAAATGTCAAGGAGAAGAGAGAAATTGTCACCATGTTAGAATATTTTTGCCTAGAAACATCTAGTCTGAGGGTGTGTCTGCACTGCAGCTAAAAGTGTGACTGATGCACAGATAGACCCAACTATGCTTCTAGCTAACAAGGGTAACAGTAGTGTAGACACAGAAGCTGAGGTTCACAGAGTTTATGTACCCACATCCCTGGCACACTTGTATTCTGGTTGCTAGACCATACGGAAGCCCGTTCTGTCGTGTGTGCTGCTATTGTTAAACATGCTAGCTAGAGGTCTGCTAGCACAGATGTGCATACCCATTCTTGGATCACTTCTTCATTTAGTGTAGACGAACCCGGAATTCTCAACCCATAGTAGTGATTTTGATTATCAAAATTTTGTTTAGTTATCTGTAGCAGTTTTGTAAAATTCTACTTGCCTTGGATAAGTAACTTATTTTTTGAGAAGCAAGTAAAATATTTCACTAATATCAGACTGTTCATGTTCAGAATGAATGAGTAGATTTTTTCTGTCTAGTAGTAAAAGTGGTACCACAGGTGGTTTTCCTGTCTAGGTAGTAAATTGCCATGGTGGTTTTTCAAGAATGAGATGTACTTACCCTGAAATTATTCTCTGAGACGGTGATGAAACAACTTCTCTATGTCTAAAGTTATCACAATCCTTTTTGCATGATATGTAGCAGGAAAGGATGAAAAACTGTAACAGTAATTAACACCCATATTTTTATATTAAATAAATGTACTGGCTTTTGAATACCCCCCCCCAGATGGCTTGACTGTGTCTGGACAGATGGACAGCAGCAAACTAAATACAAACGTGTCTGAAGCAGCAATGGAAAACAAAGAGGACAGAACAGAGCAAGAGTCTGTAAGGGAGTCTGACAGAACCATTTTGGATGCCTCATCTGATTCTCCAACAGGTTTGCTAACAAATTGTAGATATCTTTGTACTATTGGCAGAGAAAAAGGTGTGAAATGTCATTCTTAGGAGTGATGGTGTTTCAGCCACAAATATGTACTGATACACAGAAAAGACTACTCACCCAGCACTCTGGATTTAAAATCTTTTTCAGATGAGAGCGTGTTTTTGCCTTCATCCTCATTTCTAGAAATCTCTTCTAAGATGCTTACTGACACAGGATCAAAGCAAGTCATGATGTTGAAAGAACTGGTATTGGCATCCATACTGTAACTAAAAGTGCCACCTTTTTTATTCTTTTGGTTCAGATAAATAAATTACAGTGACTAGAGAATGGTATTTTAACTGTGCAAAGAATTGGGAGCTAGAAATTTCTGGGATATAATCATTACTGTTATTTACTACTACTTTGAGTGCTGCTCACATCATTCAGTTACAGGTGCATACTTGCCACAGCGTACAGTAGCTTGCAAAGTCTTTTAGCCTTAGCCTGTCAGGTCAGGGCACACGGCTAAAGCCCCCTCTGTGCCACAACCACAGCTATACAGGTGACCGTGACCCAGACCCTTCCAGTTCCTTTCTTTCCGCCCTCAGCGACGGTTTCGGAACAGCCAAAACTTTGTGGAAGCAAGTGCCTGTCATTCCTTCATTCGTAACTAAGATGCGGGGGTTTAAACCGTGTCCGTCGTGCTGCAAAGCCTTTCTACTTGATGATAGCCCACAAGAAATGCCTTGTGTGCCTTGGTGAGTCACATCTTGCAGAGAGCTGCTCTATCCAAAAGTCCTTCAAGCATAGGACTCGCAAGGACTGAGAGCGGAGGGTGCACACCCTCTCTAAGGACCACGCGTCTCACCCAGCATTTGATACCTCTCACACGCCAAGTGCTCTGGCAGATTCGCTCATCAGAAATGCCCTAGCCCACCACGAGTGGTCCCTTCACAACTCAGTGTTTTCCCACCTAATAGACAAGTGGAGAGCACTGCGAGTGGACCTATTTGCGACACAACAGAACCACAAATGTCAGCGCTTCTGCTCTCTCAGGAGTTGGGAGGAGGGGTCACTCACGGATGCCTTCCTCTTCAGCTGGTCGGGCCCTCTACTGTATGCCTTCCCACCGGTTCCGTTGATATACGGAGTCCTTTTGAAGGTCAAAACGGATGGAGCGAACATGTAGCTCCGGATTGGCCCAGACGACACTGGTACTCGCTTCTACAGGACCTGTCAACAGATGTTCCACTCTGCCTTCCCCTGTGGGTGGACCTTCTGACACACCTGTGGCACCCAAACCCCAATCCTCTCCTGCATCCAATGGGCTGGAGACTTTTTGGCTCAGCAAGCAGGAAAGACTCTGCTCAGAAAAGGTCAGGAGGGTACTGGTTGTGTCAAAGAAAAAAACAGTTGAATCCAACTTGAGTGCAGTATCACAGCTAACAGTTTTTTACAGATAAGTAAAAGAAAACACCGGTGGGGAGAGAGCAGTTAGGTGCTGGTCTCCACCCCTATGATGCTTACAGAATCTTTTATAGCTTATCAGCAACATTAACATATATGCATATACATAGTATAGAAGTGAATAGTATAGAAGTAGAAGTGAATGGCAGCCTGGGTAGCAGTGACCATGAAATGATTGAGTTCAAGTTGATGATTAAAGGAAAGAAGCAAAACGCAGACCCTGGACTTCAGAAAAGCTGATTTTGTCTCCCTCAGGGAACTGATGGGCAGGATCCCTTGGGAGGCTGATCTGAAGGGGAAAGGTGTCCAAGAGAGTTGGGTGCATTTTAAAGAAACCCTGCTAAGGGCACAGGAAGATACAATTCTGATAAGGAGAAAGCACAGCAAATGTGGAAGGCGCCCAGTGTGGCTTAACAGAGAGCTCTGCACTGAGCTGAAGCATAAAAAGGACGCTTACAGGAAGTGGAAGCTAGGACAGATGACTAAGGAGGCATATAAAGACATTGCTCGGGACTGCAGGGATAAAATCAGAAAGGCCAAAGGACAAATGGAGTTGCGACTAGCAAGGGATGTGAAGGATAACAGGAAGGGGTTCTACAAGTATATCAATAACAAGAAGAGGATCAGGGATGGTGTAGGTCCCTTACTGAATGGGGTAGGCATCCTCGTGACAGAGGATGAGGAAAAAGCTGAAGTGCTCAATGCTTTTTTTTACTTCAGTTTTCACAAGCAGGGTCAGCTCCCAGCCCACTACACTAGGTACGGTAGACTGGGGAGAAGAAGGAGAGGCCCTTGGTGACAGAAGGTCAGGTTAGGGACTGCTTAAAGAAACTAGATGTGCACAAGTCCATGGGGCCGGATGAACTGCATCCGAGGGTGCTGAGGGAGCTGGCTGATGAGATAGCAGTACCGTTGGCCATTATCTTTGAAAACTCATGGCGAACAGGGGAGGTGCCAGAGGACTGGAAAAAAGCAAATATAGTGCCTATCTTCAAGAAAGGCAAAAAGGAGGATCCAGGGAATTACAGACCTGTCAGCCTCACCTCAATCCCTGGAAAAATCATGGAGCAGCTTCTCAAAGAATCCATCCTGAAACACTTGGAGGAAAATAGAGTGATCAGGAACAGTCAGCATGGATTCACCAAGGGTAAATCATGCCTGACCAACCTCATCGCCTTCTATGATGAGATGACTGGATTTGTGGATGCGGGAAGAGCCGTTGATGTGATATACCTTGACTTTAGCAAGGCTTTTGATACGGTTTCCCACAGCATTCTCA
>ML682014.1:30888365-30952030 GCA_007922195.1 Podocnemis expansa
CACACACACACACACACACACACACACACACACACACACACACACACACACACACACACACACACACAAATCTTAACTCATATTCCTAAAACAGTATTGGCTTTACCTGGCTCATGAGCAAATACTAGCAAAAACGTAGTTTCCCAGTAACTAAATACGAGTCTGAATACACATAGAGAAGATCAGTTGCTGTTTTATGCAGTCTTTTTTTTTTTTTTTTTGGTTAATATTAACCACACTTTGAAATGTTATTAATCGTTGAGACATTCACTGAGGGTGGATTGGGTTGAAATGATTATTTATTTATATTGTGGTAGTGCTTAGGAAGCTCCAGTCATGGACTCAGAGCTTCACTGTGCAGATCGCTTTACAAACACACAACAGAAAGATGACCCATTCCCCGTAGAGCTCACAATAAGACAGGCTGCAACATGTAGATAGAGACAGATGGGGAACATGATGAATAAAACAGACATTTGGAGATGTTAAATGTCCTAAAGGAAGATGCAATACCTTTATGAATGGCAGTTTGGCATTATAAATGTTAAATACATCTGTATTTACAGAGCTTAATCTACTATGATACCAAAAACCAATTCTAGCTAGTAATAGATACACAAGAAAATAATGGTTTGTCTCAAATATGCATTAATCTTGTGTCTGGGGATCTATTCAAATATGTAGAGGCATATACCAATCTAATCTGCCTATTAATTTTATACTTGTATCTCCATGTTTTGTTCTTATTTGAAATTTCAGCTGGAAAGAAACCTTGCCCACTGTGTCCTGAAGAGAAGTTCAAAGCTTGCCATAGTCATAAACTCTATCGTCACCTTCAGAATTTGCATTGGAAAGTTTCTGTTGAATTTGAAGGTAAAATCTTTTATACAGATTTTTAGTTCTTGGATAAAAGAAGCAAGGAGTCCTGTGGCACTCACAGACTAACAGATGTGTTTATCACATGAGCTTTCGTGGGAGAGAAAAATCCCACTTCATCTGATTCTTTGAAGATGGGGGTACTTACAGAATAGGATGAAAATCAGTGGAGGGGAGCGTAAGACATAGGATCAAGTCATACTGTAACAGCCAATTCAAATGCTGGGAAACAGCATATGGAGGAGGGTGAAGTCAAATCACTTGTTGTAATGGGAAAAGAAGCTATAGTTACCATTTAATCCAGCTTTCACACAATCAAATCTTCATATCAATTCTAATTGAGCTGTTTCTCTTTTGAAGTCTTGGTGTCCCATGGACTTTATTGAGCACAGTTGTTAACAAGTCATCCACAGAGTGATTAGAAAGAAGTGCTCAGCAGCTGGTTTTTTGCATGTTGTGATTTCTGATGTCAGTTTTGTGCCCATTTATTCTTTTGCACAGAGATTGTCCTGTTTGTCCAATGTATGAGGTGTGGGGGCATTTCTGGCACATGATGGCATAAATTGCATTAGTGGATGACCAGTTGAATGAGCTTTTGATGGAGCAGCTTGCTTGATTAGGTCCTATGATGGTGTCTTGTGCAGATATGTGAACAAAGTTGGCAATGTGGTTTCTTGCAGGGGTATGTGCCTGCTTTAATGTTTCTGCTGTTATGTCTGTAGTTGCTGGTGAGTATCTGTTTAAGGCTAGGGGTTGTTAGTAGGTGAGCAGAGGTCTGTCTCCCAAGGCTGAGAGAGTGAGGGATCATCTTTTAGAATAGGTCCTTAATGATCTGTTGTAGAAGTCTGACTTGAGAGTTGTATCTGGTGTGACCAGTGCTGTTCTATTGTTTTCTTTCTTGGGCTTCTCCCACACTTCCACCTTCCTAATCCCTTTATGGACAATTTGTTAACGACTGTGCTCAAGAAAGTCAGTGGGACATCAAGACTTCAGCTGAATTAGACTTGATATGCAGATCAGACTGTGTGAAAGCAGAATTAAACTGTGACTATGGTTTCTTTCCCATTACAACAGGTGATTTGACTTCACTTTCCTCTATGTGATGTTTCCTAGTGTTTTGAATCTTAACAACTGCTCTCATTTGCTGTTATTGTATGACCTGATGCCATGTCTTACAGTCCCCTGCATTAATTTTCATCCCATTCTGCAAATTCCCCTATCTTCAAATAACCAGACAAAGAAGCTCATGCTATAAATACATTTTAGTCTTTGAGTGCTACAGGAGTCCTTGCTGCTTTTGCTGAACTAGACTAACATGTGCCCTTTTGGAACTTAGTTCTTGGATATATTTTATAATGTTGGGTGGAAGCATAGGACCCAGTTCTGTGATGCCAGAGCATTTATAATTCCCATTGGTGTTAGTGGGAGTTTTCATACACATAAACTACTATATTCTGACCCTAAATTAGGTACAGTGGCATGTTTCTCTTCAAAGCTTGTGTTTTAAAACAAAGGTCGAAGTCTGTATGTTTCATTATTTTCCTTAGCACTTTTAAAGTTGCTACTTGTATGTGTAACATGAGTTTTTAATAGTAGTATTAGGAAGTATCTGACTCTTCACCTTCATGTCAATTTGTTTATTATTATTATTTCTGAGAAGACTAACTATAAAATGTAGAAGTTTATAGTGCATGGGCAGTTAAGTAATACCGTAAAATTTGTAACGTATTAAGAAATGAATGTCATTTTTGGCCTATTGTATAGATGCATATTTCAGATTTACAGTATGCAATTCTCTTTTTTACTGCACACTTTAAAATAGTTTCAACTAAGGATTTTTCATGGAAAATAACTGCTTAGCATGTTTTCAAATTGTAAAAGTCTGTGATTTTGTTTAAATTTTCCATTAGTTTCTTAATATATTTACAAGTACATTTACTTTATATGGCTATATAAATTGAGCAAAAAGATTCTTTAGTTCTGAAAGAGTTGTTTCAAATACCATTATATTTAATAGCCATGTGTTAAATGTAAGGACAATACTGTGATAACTTGTTTACAAAATGCTTGAAGCCCAGTAGTTAAAATAGTAATTGGAAGGGAGGAAACATGCACACTCAAAACAGAGAAAAAGAATGTAGTTTCCTATATGAAAGCAAAGAAAGAGTGAAGCCGGGGGGGAGGGGGGTACCAGCAAGGAGGCGCAATATGTTACATTTTTAAACTTTATTATATGGAAAATTGTTTGGCAGTATTACATTTGCATACAGTACACAAGAGTTTTATTTCTTTAAATTGCACTCAAGGCTTTTGTGGGGTTCATGGCGCAGGTATTTTCAGCTGGTTAGTTGACTGTAGGTAAAGTTTCCCAAAGCACATTAGTCCTAGTTTCAAACATAACTTAGACAGGAAGGAGACCTAGTGTCACTGAAAATCTGTGAGACTTAAGAACCACAGTCACTTTTGAAAGTGGGATTTAGGAGCCTGAATCATTTCGATTCTTTTGAAAATGCTACCATAGTCTTTTGAGCTAGTCAGATTGATGTTTTAAGTTCTAACAAGTACCCAGTAAGGTTCTGGGATAATAATTTGAGTGCCTATCAGTGATTAAGTGATTTTTGTATGTTTGTTTTTAAAATTTAACAACTGAAGTTTCTCTGCATTAATAGGATATACGTACTAGAATAAATAAATACTATTGTTTACTCTTACTATGTATTTTTATATAGTAGAAGCAATTAGCATGCTCAATCAAGGCTCTGTAGCACTGAGCATTGTACTCACAAGTAACAAAAAAGATAGCCCTATCCCCAAAGACCTTATGAGAAATGGTAGTTATGTTATATATTGGGTATTCATCATTCTGCCAGGTAACAAGAATTAATTTGTTTTCTAGGATACAGAATGTGCATCTGTCACTTACCTTGTCGCCTAGTGAAGCCAAACCTCATTGGAGACCAGGTAGCAAATACTATATCACATATGCTTATTTACATTATAAAAAGGGAGGAAAGTATGAAGGCCTTTTATGAAATATTTCAATTTTATCTTCAAACATGTTGTTTTCTATTATGAGATTACAGAACATCCTCAACTCAAATTCAGTCCAGACCTTTGGGTAGTGAGAATTAAACTATTAGTTGAACAGCCTACGTGTAATGGGTTTGTTGGTCTGTCATGTTCCCTGTGGACAGACGTCTACACCAGTGTTTCTCGACCAGTGTTCTGTGGACAACTAGTGCTACTCAGACATAGTGTAGGTGTTCTATGACTCACCCTGACCACTCTTTGTTGGAAGGATGGAGTGGGGAGGTGCAATTTAATGCCCCAGCCACATTAAAGCTTTCAGGTGCATGTTTGTGGACACTGACGCATACTTGGAAGCTTTGCTGCAACTGGGGCATTTTAAATCTGCCACCTGTTACCAGCATTTTCAAGACTCTGTTCATCAGGTGTTCTGCATAAAGTACTTGATACCTTTAGGTGTTCCCTGGTCCACCAAACGTTGAGAAACACTCTGATCTACATCACAGAAAACAGTATCATATTTTGGACTAATCAGCAATCTGTTTTTGCAGTCACAGGAGAAGATGAACACTTAATGAATACAGAAAATAACTACTCTCTTGACACCCTAGAAGTGATCTCTTTGAGTCAGATTGCCACAGGAACAGTAGTGTTTCCCATGCTATACCTTTTCTGTGGACAAACTGATACTTGCAGTCTCCAATCCAGAACCCTTTCGTTGCAAAGTAACTTTTTCTTTGTTTTAAGACTCTGTTACCTGAGGTTCAGTTCTAGTTCAGATCTGTTGCTGTATGTTAAAAGTGATGTAGCTGTGTTGGTCCCAAAATGTTAGAGAGACAAGATGGGTGAGGAAATATTTTTTGTTGGATTGATTTCTGTTGGAAAAGATAATTTTGAAGGTTATGCAGAATTCTTATTTAGGCCTACGAAAAGTATTCAAAAGGTCATAGCTAAATACTAGGTGGAATGGATTGTTTAGCCTAAATAATTAATATACAATATTGTAAAAGACCATTGAACGGGAAGTGGCTGGTTAACATCTTTGCACTCAAGTGACAGAAAAGGGGAGTTAATTAGTTACAGACCATTGTGATATAACATAAATCCAGCATTTCTATTAGATCCATGATTTTTAGTATTTACAGACCACTATGTACAAGAAACCCACGAATCACTGCACTTGAATTCATAGATGCAGAAATCACTCCTAAAATAGCAGGAAGTCTGTTCTCTAAAGCCAGACCCTTAGCCAACACAAATATGCTCTGAAGAGAAAGTCTTATTACATTTAAAACTGCCTTCATTGAGCAAGAATGCTGTACCAGAGAAGTAGATTGCATTGTAGAATGGGCCACCCCAGATACGCACAAGAGAACCTGCTTCAATATGGAGGGTTTGGGGAATCTGCACACTCCTAGTTGTCACCTATCACCCCAAACTAGAAGCTGTATGTGGGATATCAATAAATAATTATAATGCGTAGTCATTGGGAAACCACATCCTGAAAGAAATCCGTCTTCACCAAGCTCAGACTAGGTGATCATATCAGTCCCTTTTGACCTTTATGTGTATGAATTATCACAAGCCAGCTCCCTACAGACCAGAGCACACCAACTTAAAGGGGCACCTTGCCACCAGACTCTGCCACAACTGATGCAAATCCTTCAGACATACCTCTTGCTGTCATGATCATTATCCCACAATACACCATGCAAGATGCATGGATCTCACATGTCTATCACAAGATAGTGGACTTAATCCAGTGCACAAAATGTCCCAAAGCCAATTATGTGGATGAAACAAGACAGTTACACTCTTGAATGAACTCTCACAGAGTAATGATAAAAGAAAAAACACCGTCACCTGAGGGTGAATACTTCTTACAAAGTGGCCACTCCATATCTGACCTCTCAGTCCTTGTCCTCCAAGGAAACCTGTATAACACTTACACCTTCAAAAGATGAGCTTGGGAGTTAAATTCGTAATAGTGCTAGACACTAAAAATCATGGACCAAATATAAGCATTGGATTTATGGTTTATTACAACAGTCTGTAACCCACTAACCCCCCTTTTTGGTCCTATGACTGTAGAGGTATTAACTGGTCACCTCACCTTAAATGGTGCCTTACAATGTATGTTGACTGTTTATGCTAAACAATCTATTCCACCTTGTATTTAGCTGTGACATCCAGCCAGATCTACACTACAAACTTCAATGGTAAAACTACATAACAGAGAGGTGTGAAAAATCCACACCCCTGAGCAACATAATTCTATCGATCTAACCCAGGGGTCAGCAACCCAAAAGAGCAGAAGAGCCATTTCCCCCCGACCCTCCCACCACAACCACATGAGCCCGAGCCAGCCCAGCAGTTGTGCCGTGGCCCCAGCACTGGCGGGGGGTTTGCGGGCAGTGCATACTCCCTCCGTCGGTGGGGCAGAGCAGCGCTGCCCTGTCTGCCCCCAGCCAGCTGTCCCTCCCAAGAGCAGCTGGTGGAGAGCTGCAGCTTGCAGATGTAGGGCCCTAGAATGGCCCCTCTGCGGAGTTCAGGCCACTCGACCTGGCTACCCCAGGGCTGAATGGGCCCGATCCTTGGGCCTGGGAGCGAGAAGGCCTTTGTTCAGGCCTGAAGTAGCTGGGTCAGAGTGGCCTGAACACTGCAGAGTGGGCCATTCCAGGGCCCCACCTCCGCAAGCTGCAGCTTGGGGTAGGTGGGCAGTGCTGCTCCACCCTGCCAGCGGAGGGAGGGATGGTGGGAGCGTGTACCACCTGCACACCCCTGCCAGTGCCAGGGGCTGCGGCGCAGCCGCTGGGATGCTTCAAGCTCATGCAGTTGTGGTGGAAGGCTGGGGGTGACCCTGGTGCCCTTGATTTGGCCATGATGCTGGGGCAAGTCAGGAGTCCCCAGAGTACACCTAGCTCCCTGAAGGAGATTGCAAAGGAGCCAGAAGGGGACACTCAGGGAGTCACAGGTGGTTCACTGAGCCTGCGTTGCAGATCCCCAACCTAACCCATGGTGTATAGGAGGCACTATGTTGACAAGGGAGCATCTCCCATTAACATAGCTATCACCTTCTGCAGAGGTCAGTTAACTGTGCTGAAAGGAGCAGCTCTACTGGTGGCATAGCACTATCTTCACTAAAGTGCTACAGTGGGGAAGCTGCACAGTGTAACTTCACCCACTTTGTGTCACTGTATTTTAAAACCACTTTTTTTTATAGACTTCTACAAAGATGGGAGCCCATTATCACTGTATCATATGTTCAGCAACCATCGCACGAAGGACTGACATGGTAGGGCATATTAAGCGCCACGTAAACAAAGGTGAAACTGAGTCAAGGTTTATTTCAGGTAAAGTACCAGTATTTCAACATTCCTGCCCTATTTGTAATGGATTCTTCACACAGTGCATTGTGTGTCATAGCTGGATATGGCTGAGGGACTGTCAAAAGTAAACCTATGCTAAAAATGTTTGTTGAGGTTTAGGAGGAAATTAAAAAGAGAACTCTATCCTTTATTTAAAAAAAAAAAAGGGGGGGGGGGGCTGCCAAACTGTTAATCTCACCTTTTTGCCTGAATAATCCCAAAAGGCTGGCACGCTGAACTTGTAGTGCCTACCCCTGGTCTGACTTCCTGCTTTGTAGAGTATAGGTATAGTTATTTGCTAGGTAAGACAGGGATAAGCTAAGGCAGTAAATACAGTAGCTTTGCTAAAGAAGGTCTAAGGACCAAAATCTTTAACATATATAGTTAATCAAGAGTAACCCTAGGTCATAAAATACCACATGATAGAACATTGTCATAGCTGAACTGCTGAAAGGTAACCACAAGATCCTAATTTACACCAGTTTGGGGTATTTTAAGTTAGGAACATCAGTAGTTTTCTGTCCTTACAAAAGCCCTGATAACCAATTAATGTATGTGCTAATTAACTTGAAACTGAAGACCTGGTTACCTCTGGGATAAGGGCACCCTGATATTAGTAGGGTGAGGAAATACAAAACACTCTTGAATATGCAGTAGGCATAGTAGCATCAGTGTAACCCACAAGTTATAACCCGGCTTGTGTTCCTTGGGAAATGTAATTCTTGGGAGATGCCAGGATGACCATCGTTAGTGGTGGTGATGATGGAGAGAATACTTCAGATCCATTTCCAAGCAATGGTGTGAGTATACTCAGATGCACATTCAGTATTATCTCTATCTACATTTCTGAGTTGAAGGTATTTGACTTCACTGATTGTGTTGGTAACATTGTTGCAAATTCAGAAGGATTTGCCAAAGTGCATGTGTTGCAACTTTGCACACTTAAGGTTCCCAGCTGAACAATAGTTCTAATAATGGGCCTAATTTTGGGATGACAAACTTACCAAACCTTAGTGTATTAATTGGGAATTTTTAATGGTTAATATTATTAATACACAATTAAGAAATCAGGCAACAGCCTGTAGGAGTGGAATGGTTGGTTTCAGAAACCATCCTGAGTTTTTCAGGTAGAAATGAAGGGCTCTGAAATTTTGGACTGGCTTTTGAGTCCTTTTGTTGTTTTTAGTTTTCAAGTAGTGACTGGAGTACTATCGCAAACTCGGTTGTATTTTTGGTGTGAAAGAATGTATTTCCTGCAGCATCCTGTTCTACTCAGCTTGAATAAATTCTTGAAGGGTCTTATTCTAAGAAGGAAATTTGGTAACCCCAGTGTATGACGACACTGTGGCATTTTACAGTGTGTAAATCAAAGTGAAATTTGGCCTCAGGTTTGCCAGTGCCTAGAATATAAACTAGCCATGATCTTTTTTGGCACAGAATGGTTACGGGCTGGCCTCGCCATGTTAACAGGACTCCATTATTAGGTATCAGTAGAATTGTGGCCCTAATCATTTGAGAATTTTTTTTTAATTTTGTAGATCAAATGTACAAATACTCACAAATTATTAACTTTTCTACAAAAATATTTTTTAGCTTCTGCTCCTAAATCTCATGAAGTGCTGAAAGAGGCAGACACAGATGTACAAGTTCTTCCTAACTACTCCACACCTCAGAAATCAGATTCCTATTTTAATCCCAAAATGAAACTCAACAGGTGAGAGGGTTTCTGAAAATGCTCACTTTAAAAGATAATCCCAGTAAACACCTCGTTCTGATGTCTGGAGAAATGGTATTTATCAAGTAAATAGAATAAGATGGCCAATACAGGAAAGCTTTTTGCTTTTCAAATTTTATTCACTAAACTATCTTCCTTATATGTTGCCGGGAAAACTTTTCTGAAATAAAAGAAATGGTCTTCAGAACAAAATACTTCAAAATGCTTGTGGATGATGTTCTAATTCCTAAGGAAGTAAAGATGCTAGTTTATGCAGTAGTGTGAGAATTTAAGCAGGGAAAAACACAAACCAGACTTAAGGACTCAGAAAACCTATATAATGAAAAGTTTTCCTGTGAGTTTTTGTGAGCCTGCAGGACTTGATACCACCAATGCACTCTCCTCCAGAACATGTGAAGCATGAGCATATCACATGTCACAGATCCTGTGACTCCTTTTTTTATAAGTCACATTCTGTTGAGACAGATTCTTTCCTCTAGCTCTTCTTCACATTATCCTTTTCCAGAAAAGTGGGTGGTGGTTTTATCCTTAGAAAAGTCATAGAGTCACTACACTACTGCGACAATAAAGCCTATTCCCTGAAGCACTGAAGTTTAACTACCCTTCCATCATAGCCAAAATCCTTCTCCAGATGGAACCATGCCAGAGATAATTTTGAGTCTGTCGGGAGAAATTTCTCAGGCCAATCTAAAAAGTTTGCTGGCTGTTTCCAGGCAGCCATTACTAGCAATGAATGTGTTTTTCAAAACAAAACACTGCCAATAAGATTTCTGGTTTGTTCTTTCATAGAGCACATTAACTTCCAGTGGAAAGCAGATCAAACCCAAAACATCATGTATTCATGGACCCCAGTTTCAATGGGGTAGCCATGATAGTCTAGTTCAGCAAAACAGACAAGGAGTCTGATGGTACTTTTCAGTAAACAAATGTGACTCCTTGTTTACCTAGGACCCCAGGCAGTGCTTTATAATTGGCAAGTGGAGTCTCAAGCTTCTTATTTTTCATTAGTACCTTTTAGCCACAGACTGGAGGATTCCATTCGACTACAGCTTCTTAGATCAGGTCTAGACTACTAACTTATATCATTGTAGCACACGCCTGAAACAGTGTGGTTAATAGTGACCTAACCTGTGGCATAGGCCAGTGGTTCCCAACATTTTCTCTGCAGTGGCACAACTTGCTACCTTTAATTAATTGGAGGCACACCACCCTATAGTTTCCACATGAACTCATAAATATTCATAGACTAATGAGCCAATCCACAACTCTGAGTAGTTTTTCAAACAAATTTGTGGTACACCTGCTCAGACCTGGTGGCACACCGGTGTGCTGTGGCACACTGGTTGGGAAACACTGGTATAGGCAGTGTTTTGCTGATGGGAGAACATCTCCCATCAACATAGCTACTGCTTCTCAAGAGGGCACAAGAGCTCATGAGATAGATAAATGTATTAAAGTGCCTACAGAATCCTTGTTTTGCTGAACTAGACTAGGTAATCTATGCCAACAGAAGTTCTTTACTTTGAGTTGTGTCTTTACTGAAGCAGTACATGAAGACAAGTCTTTAGGCCAACAGTGGGTACTGTAAATGCCCAAACAATTGGACTGAATAGCAAATCTGTTCTGCTATAAAGACTCATTGACCAAAAAATCTTTAATATGGTGGTCTTTTACATTTCAGTGTTCTGTGGATAAGCATTAAAGTCACCACTTCTAGAAAGCTATCATTGGAATGAATTTTTAAAAATATTTGGATCCTCTTAGACCTACAAATGATGTTTTAGCAAAAGGTTCAGAAAACATGCCGCTGGCTGTTAAACTGTTATTGCGAAACCTATTGCTGAAACAAGCAACCCAAAGAAGGAAGGAACAAGAGTAAGTGAAATACACACTCTAAACTTTATATCTTTTTTTCCTTCTTCTAGGCAACTGATATTCTGTGCATTAGCAGTTTTGGCTGAAGAACGGAACCCCTTAGAATGTTTGGATGCATTTGGGGCCACTGGTAAACAGACTTTTGGAATCTCATTTTACTTTCTACAAATTACAAAATAAAAATAGAGGTGTAAAGAAAATCCTTCTAATGAAAAGTTGATATTGTATATTATGTATTATGGGATCCTTGCCTAGGCAGACTCCTTTTGACTTCCATCAGTGTTTTCCTGAGTTAAGGATCCCAGGATTTTGGCCCTTTATTTATAAAAGGACCATAAAATAGCTTTGAGCTGAAGTTACCAATGCTCAGAGGGAGAGTTTTTTTCATTCTAAAGTGCATGAAACACCATGTGTCTTAACTTGATGTTACATCCAAGGTCTCATATACTCTTATTCCATAGCTGGGGAGTTTGACTGAAAAATGAACCCCTAGGCATAGGACAGTGACACTGCATCCAAACTTTCATTTAAAATATTGTTTCCAGTCTTTATAAAGAAAAACCCTAATCATGAAGATAACATAAAATAATGCAGTGTTAAGGACATCAAAATGCTCTCAATCAGGCTTGGGTTCTAACACCTAAAGACTGCAATTTAAATGCAACATTATCTGCTGAGCATTTTTAGCATAATTGCATTTGTGTGTTTATTATTATGCATTTTTGCACAGTTCCAAGCCAAACCAGAAGCATTTACTGCCACCTCCTGCACAGCAACAGAATCTGTTTCCCCCCCAACAACTTTTAAAATACAATTACGTATAGTTGTTACAGAAATCTGCAACACATCAAAAATGTAGGGGCAGCCTAAAAACAGTTTAATATCAGTATCAGACTAACAAGAATTGCTGTTAGTTAAAATGTTCATTTTCCTGTTCCATTCAGTTGAAACAGTCAGTTATTTTGTTTTGCCATAGATGTTTGAGTTTGCTGCCTTAGTCTTGTTGCACAAGCCATGGGGCCTTGCTATCAGTGTTCCCTCTAATTTTTCATAGGCTGTGTGTGCAAAAAATTTCTGTGTGCACTAACATTAGCACTGTTGAATTTTTTTGTACGCACTTTATTTTGTTGCATGTGCTGTTTTCATGACCTGTGTGCGCACATGCAGGCACACAGCGTAGAGTGAACAGTGCTTGCTGTAGATTTGAAGTCTAATTTGTTTGACAGTGCATGGAGCTATTTTATATATGTTGCTCTGATCCTGTAGTGAGAACTGTCTAGACAGATCCCTGTGCCCATATCGTAGACTTCAGTAGGTGTTCAGAGAGATGCAGGCATTTGGCAACAGAGTTCTTGCAAGATCAAGGCCTGAGTATGGCTCATATTTCTACATTACTCACACTTAGCCTATGGCTATACTACAGCGTAAGTCAACGTTAAGTTACGGCACTCAGGTGTACGATGGGTTTCCAGCACCTGGGGGCCAAGCCTGCTTTTTTGCCCTCCCACTTCCCCTCACAAAAGGCAGGAACATCCCCAAATCCAACCAGACAGCACAACCCTCCAGCTGCCCCTTGGTGCCACTTACCTCCTTCTGCTTGGGGAACTTTCTGCAGCTCATTGAGTTGGACTCCACTGAATCCTTCCTCCCACACTTAACCTGCAGCTGCTCCTTAGGGTTCCCTGTGCCTCCTGCATGTCATGAAGGGCTGCCCTGGTGCCCCCTCACCCCCAACAGGCAGACACCTAGGAGCCTGCCCCTGTACTCATCCTCTCAGCATTCCACTGTTAACTACCCCTATGAGCAACATCCTTTATGCCAATTTAAGCACCAGTGTGGACAATGCTGTCAGCAAGAGATCTACACTGGAGAGCCTTAGCCTTAGAGTGCAACTGTGTCCCTACGGAAGGGGGTCCAGAGCCAGGCCTTGTTCCATTGCATGCAGACAATCTTAAAATTATACATTTTTCTTTCTCCTCAGGTATAATGGGATTACAGTGGGCAAAGCACCTCGGAAATTCTGTGAAGGTTACAATTAATGATTATAATGAAAATTCTGTGACAATGATTCAGGAAAACTGTCATTTAAACAAGATGAAGGTGGTGATGAATGCTAAGGAAGAGGATGACTGTGAAGAAACTATGGAAGAAGGAGAAGAAAATGCAGGCATCATTGAAGTGACCAAAATGGATGCTAATGTTATAATGCACTTGAGAGCCTTTGATTTTATGTAAGCATGCTTCATAATACAAGTTTATCTTTACCCCATATTCTTGACTGTAATTTAATTTTTCCCCAGTGATAGGGAAGTCTGAATGGACAAAACAACCAATAATAGTTGGTGGTTTGCATGTTAAGTTTAATTGCATAGCACCTGAAATGCTATGAAAATAGAGAGTTTTAAAAATAATCACTGGGAAAACCTTTAAGCCCTTCTGGCATCCAAAGTGGAAAATAAGAACATCAGTAATGTGTGTTAGGCTCTTGTTCTTAATGGTCAGGCTTGATGGGCCAGCTTTTCAGCATTTGGGGTGGGGAGGGCCGACCCAAAGCAGAGTCTGGGTTCCATGCTTCTACCCCTGCCCCACCACCTTCGGCTTTGCACTGACGGCAGCAGGGAGGGGGCAGAGAACAGTGTGGCAGTGTGAGCCCTGTGCTGCCCTGCTCACAGCAGGACAGCGCAGGGCCCACAGAACCCTGGGGCCAGGGGCTCTCACCCCCCACCCCCAGAAGCCCTGGTCACTGCCAGCTCTTTAGCAGGTGGGAGCGATGGCAGCTCTGTGGGCAGCCGAGGTCCAGCTGTAGATTTTCCTGACAGTATGTATGAACAATTTGGGTCAGACTTGCGGATTTTTGATGCAGCTTCATTGTATGTATGGAAAAATTAAATCTTTTTTTATAATTTTAACCAGTTTGAAATTCATATCTGTGCACACAGTTTTTATAGGACTGTGTGTTTATGGATCATTGTAATTTATTCTTAAATAGCATGACTCATTTAGTTATGACCTAAGGCCAAAATATTCAGATTTTAGTACCCATATTCAGCTACTGAAGCCATCTATAGACATCAAAATAAGAGATCCTGTTCTTAGAGTTGCTGAACATCAATTAGTTGAATTCAGTAGGCGTTGCAGGTACTTGGAATCACTGAAAATTAGGCCACTCATTGCAGGGTCTAACTTTGAACACCTACATTTGAAAATGTTGGCCTGTGTTTCCATTCTTGCAAGTTTAATTGTATATTTTGAAAGGTATGGGAATAAATCCTGGTATCTTGACCAACGTTTGTCTTAGTGAAATTATCCAGTGTACTAGGAAGTAAGAGAGAATGTGTTGGATGTGCAGTGCCTGTTGCATTATCCAGCATGTGCTGTCTGACCACTCTAATTTGTTCTTTGTAAATTATTTTAGTATGTGAGGGGACGAAAGATAAATTTCATTTTTATTTTTACTTCAGACATTATGGATGAGGATTTAAAAAAAAAAAAAAATGTTGTTCCTCAGAGAACATAACAGCTAAGTTGTTGTGTACCAGAGATGCTTTACAGTGTGTTTTGTTTTCAGACACCTGGACCCTTTTGGAACAGCTGTGAATTACCTGGATTCTGCATTCAGAAATTTAAGAAATCTTGGAATAGTATCAGTGACATCCACAGACATCAGTTCTCTCTATGCAAAGGCTCAACATGTGGCCCAGCGCCACTACAGCTGTAACGTTGTCAGAACAGAATACTACAAGGAACTGGCAGCTAGAATGGTAGTTGCTGCAGTGGCAAGGTATGGTTACAAAACATGAATTGTACTCTGCTCCCGTAGAAAAGTGTTGCTAAAACTACTTAAGTGTCTTTGCTTTTAAAGAATACTTTAAGCTCTATAAATTAGGCACTGAACTATCCATTTCGTACCTGACATCAAGTTCACATTTATAGAATGTGGTGTTTTAAACTGAAGTGTCTGGCAAGACATTAAATGGGTATGGTGTGTATTTTTAATCTTCAGAAAGAGAACGTAATATAATGCAAACGTGAATTTTGGAAGATTTTAAGTTCCTTTATCATTTAGTGGTGATTTTAATGCTGTCTAAGCCTTTATTAAATACTTTAGAAGCTACTAAAATGATAAATTAACTATGGGAATGAGCATTACAGTAGATTTGCTTTAGTAGAAAATAAATTCATTAGGTTTAACTTTTACAGTATATCTCATAAGTGGCAAACAGTCACACAAAAATCTAGACACATACCCCCCCCCCCCCAAATCTTCCAGGGTTTACAAATTGTAAAACACAATGTAGCTAAATTTCTTACAGGTTATCTATTATGGTTAAGAAAATATGATCTGATGCAGTAAAACTACACATCACTTACAAAGGAAGTATTATATAGTGGTTTCCCTGCAAATCCTGTTCACACTATTAGTCCTTTCCCATACAGATATTCCCAATAACTCCCAAGTATATTATAAGAAATGGAAGTTGAGTTTTGGACCCTAAATTAAGATATCCAAACACAGATCAAGAGAATGAAACAATAGTTCAGGGCGCAGTGGGTGAGCAGATGTGAAAGATCTTCAGACTGCAAATCTGTCCACTCACCACTAGATGCCCTGTTGCAACCAGGAGTTGCATGTCAACTCTCACTGGGCTAGCATCCCTTGATAACAGTTATTCTAGTGCTTCGGTGGATTCTCTGTCAGTAACTTGACCCTTTTGCTGAGTCATCGTCTTAAGTCCACTCATTCCAGGGTCTCAGTCATCCACAGCAAGAGACCCCAAAATATCTTTAACGCAAACAAAAATTTCACCCTCTCGAGGGTTTTTCCTTAGCCTTGTAGCCTCCTTTCTTGGCTCAATAATCCTTGTAGAAGGCTTGAATGCCCCTTTTCTTGAGGCTGATAAGGGAACCAAGTCCCTCCCTCTACTATGGGTTCTGGTCCAGAGGCCTAGACTTAAAAGGCAGGTCTGTTTCTGTACCTGAGCTCCAGTTTTCCCTGAGCTGTTTCCTGCATAGTCTCATTAAATTCTCCTTTGTGTCTGTCCATTTTCTTCCTGATTAAATGAAGTCTTTCCTAGGCTTCCTTACATGCAAAGCTTTTCCAGACTCCTCCCTGTTTGGTCAGGGTCTCTCCCAGGCCTTCATGCTTAGAGAGCTTCTCCTTACTCTCTGAGCTTTCTACCTGACTCTCTTCCAGCCCTTTTCCCAGCTGGGCTTTTATCATCACAGAAGCCTGGTACTCATTCCTATTACTACAGACGACTTCTGTTCTTTATGGGGAATTTGCCCAGTTTCCCTAAAATGGGACTCATTCTGTAATCAGGCTAGTTTAGATCCACAGGGCAAGCCACACTGTCACAAACTCCATAGTCAATTATATTAAATTCTTGTCCAGCTCCTTATCCATGCTAGCTTATTCCAGTTTAGCATGCCCTCCAGTATTAATCCCATTTAACTTTTA
Source organism: Podocnemis expansa (assembly GCA_007922195.1). Lineage (NCBI taxonomy): Eukaryota > Metazoa > Chordata > Testudines > Podocnemididae > Podocnemis > Podocnemis expansa. The sequence continues at coordinate 30,904,705 of ML682014.1, forward strand.
AGCGAATCTAGTGATAAGGCTTGCATCTCTCCCTGTGAAACCATATCACAGACTGGACTTCATAGTAGAATTTTTCCAGCATGTCAAGCTAAATTTTTCTTGCTCATTTTCATCTTGCTTCTAGTTAAGCTCATCCAAACTACCCTAAAGGATTCCTGTTTTCTTGATGTGTACCTATTTGGATACTAATAGTTAATGATTTATCTCACCTTATTCCTTATGTAACTGGGATCTACTTTTTTGCTTCCTGTAATCTTTCCTTTGAAGTCTATCCCTCTTAGTCTTCTAGGTATCTACAAACTCAGATTGTGGCTCAGCACCCCACTGTGCTAGGACTATACAAACACAAAATAAGATGACTCCAGCACTTACAGCCTGCAGTCTATGTGGAAGCTATTTATAGATATTGCAGGATTTTCCAAAAAATCAATATGATATATATTGCACAAGGTGGAAGGTATGGGAAAGTTAGCCTTTATTGAATTCCTGTGATAATATCCTTTGTTTTTGCTTTTGTAGAGCTGCAGCTCGATGCAACAAAGGCATAGAAGTTTTGCTTGCAGTAGCTCTAGAACACTTTGTCTTAGTAGTGGTGAGAGTTTTGAGGGGACCATCTCCTGCAGATGATTCAGTCAAGAAAATTCAGTGTCTTATCCATTGCCAGTGGTGTGAAGAGAGGATTTTTCAGGAGGGTAATATGGTAGAAGGTAAATGGCTTTTTCTTAGGTTTATTTTAAAAGTATATTTCTTGCATGTTTGTGTTTTAACAGGGATATATACAGTACAGTTCAAAGATGTGAAAATATTTGTTTCATTAAAGCCATTGTGATAATGGTCATGCACATAAAAGTATTTCCATTATAATCCTCTAATTTCAAAAGGATTCTTTGAACAACTGTGCACACAGATTGCACTGTAGGTGTGTGTTTCCTCATGCAACTCTATCAAGGGTATTAGGGTAGAGCAGCCTCAACTGCCACTCAGTTCCCTCTTCCCACCTGTGGCAGTAGGAGGGAGCCACAATGTGTCTACTAACTGGCCCCCACATCCGTCCTCAGCTTTGTTACTGAATTTGAATTTCTTATACTCTTGTTGTTAAATTTCATTTGGCCTGTTTGCACAGAAAAAATTCTTATGTCCTACTTGCCAGGACTTCTCTGATGACTGAGACTAAGTCTCCAGGTTTCAAAACCTACCCTTCCTGTGAGACAACTATGCAACTGAATGATTGGCACATTGAATCTCTTTTGTTTAAGACAAACTTTTATGTCATAGACAATGCACTATTTTGTAGACTTTTTTCTCCACATGTACACAAAAAGCTGCAACATTTGTTTGAACCAGTTTTGATGGACAAATCCATGAAGAGTACATTGGATTCTGAAGTCTTGTCTCTGGACCCAGCCTCTTTGTGTGCCAGTCACTAGAGATGCTACCCTAGATACTAAGAGCCCTTCAGGCATGAGAAGACCTCATATTTCCCTCACAGCAGTCCTCTTCAGATCAGTCAATTGCCATTTCTGCACCCCAAGGTAGGAAGAAGCAAAGAGCTTCATACACTACTCAGCCCTAATCATAATTCCCAGGATTGACCAAGAGGCCTAAGAGCCACTCTTCTGACTTGTCCAAGCCAGCTCCAGCTAAACCCAGCCAGCACAGTGAGACTGTGTCGTACCCAAGCCCGGAGGCACTAGCCAGTTTTTAGCAGCCAGTGCTTCAGTTCAGCACTGACGTCATTGGTATTGATAGATTCAGTACTACCCTGTAACAGAAAACCTGAGTCTCTTGAAGCATCTTGTTAGAACTAATAGAGTCGACATCTCTGGCTGCATTCACAACACTTGCTGATTTGGTGATGACCCCAAAACCTGAGTTATTCACTTCTGGATATTTCTCTATTATGTACCCTATACTATCTAAGTCACTACAGGTAGTGGGACTCATAGTACCAATTACAACTATATTGCTTCATCTGTGTTCCTCAGCATCAATTGCTATCTCAGAGTTGTTACTGGATCTCCTCAACCAGTGTAAACCTCTCAAAAATCTGAACCTGCCTTAGGGGAGCACTACTTGTTATCATACTGAGGGAATAAAAGCCCTTCTTCCTGAACCAGAGACCTCCCTTGTCTTACTCCCACCACCAGTCAGCTACAGATTCTTCTAAGAAAAGACTATTTACAGAAGAGCAGATGCCTTCCTTTGATCTACTGTAACCACACATTCTTCATCTTGTCCCAAACAACAGGTTTGATGCTGTGGTCAAGAGTCTCGGGCTGATTTTCAAGAACCTGTAACTCTTCTCCCCTCTTCTGGCTACAGCCTACTGCTGCCCTCCTCATGACAGTCTTCTGTCTCCAACTACAGCAGGCTGTCTTGCAACCACTGTCAACATCAAATGACCTGCTTTTTCCTCCTGGGGAAAAGTAAGTCCAGGATCTCCAGAAGATGCATTGCTGATCAGATGAGAAAGGAATCCTTTCACCCCCATCCTGCTATTTCCTACAGTACTCGAAAAGATATGTCAGAACAAGATCTAGTTGGTGATAACTCTGGCCTGGGCATAATCAGTTCTGGTACTCCAGCTTCAGATGCTTTCATCCAGTCACTCTCTTCCACCACTTCCAAGCAATCCAGAGGTTGTTTCACAGAACCAGGGACTTGTGTTCTATCTGGACCCAATGTCTCCACCTCTGACAACATGGAGATTCTAGCTGGCTGAACTAGGAGAAGGAGCAAAAAAAAGTACAAGACATTCTAATCCAAAGCAGAGTGGTTTCTATGGGACTGACTCAGAGCCAAAATGAAAGAATTTTTCATTGTGGTGCCTTCAGGGACAACTTGAACCCTCCTATACCTACCATCTGCTGTCTTTTGAAACAACTGGGTCTATCCATCAGAGTTTATTTAGCAGTTATCTTTGCATATCATCCACCTCTTCAAAGGCCTTTGGTCTTTTTCTCTACCATGTTGTTTCAAAAATACCTAAAAGGACTACTAATTCATGTGTGTTCTCTAGTCATGGAGACTTTTTCTACATGGAACTTGGATATGGTACTTTAGTTATTTAGGTAAATGTGTGACATTTGTCTTAAAACATTCTGAAAAATTACTCTGTTAGAATTTATCATGCTGCTGCTTTAACCAGCTGATGGGAGCTGGCAGGTGTTAACTAAAAATGCACCATGTTTTGATATGTTCACAAGTTCACTGGAATTGTCTCAAAAGTTCTTTGCTACTCAAATGTCAAATAAATCAAATATTTAGTTATTAATGTAAACAAGTGCCGTAAGTGTATTTGAAATAATTTTTTTAAAAGTTTGGTGTATAAAATAATGCAAACAGGATTATTCTGCAGTTTGAGAACGTATTGAGTTTTGAAGCTACCGCACATACGCAGTTGTTTATCTATCTTATTGGAAAGTCTAATCCTATCTTCATATAATTAAAGGGCCTAGTGCTTTGGGCTGTTAAGACTATGAAGTATTTCTTGGTCACGTGAGCATTAGGCTGCAATAAATCACAATTTTATTTCTGTTCTTAAGAAAGAAAAGAAAATAAGTGATTTGTGTAAGTGTAGTGTTATGGTTGAGATATTAAACACACAGATTAACTGCGTTCATAGTCCTTCAACCTGCTACATATGTACAAGAAAACTGATCTTATGGCAGTCATGAAAATCCTATAATGGGACTGAGTTTTGTGCATGTTCCCAACCTTAATTTTTAACAACTATTTGCACTGATACAGTTTTTCTTGAAAAACATTTTTACTTTAAACTTTCAGTTTTGCAGTGGAAAATTCTAACTCACTAACAAGAAGTGGGCATTTAAAACACATACTAAGTATATGGAACTCGAGTTTGGTTTTTTTACTTTAATTTAAAGATAACTAGAAAGTTCTGATACCCCCACTAGATTTCTTTTGGCAGAAGATTCCAGAGTTTGTCACTTATGACAACATTTAATGAGAATTGGTGTCAAGTCCTTTGTCCGTTCCCCCCCCCCCCCCCACGAACTTAGGAATCACTTGTTGATGGGTTCAACATTCCTAATATCTAAAATATCTCTGTTGCATTTTGTTTGTTAAAGTGAGCTCTAGTGATCTGTATTTTGAAATAACTTAATTCTGGTTTCTGTTACAGAAAACCCTTACCGACAGCTGCCTTGTGACTGCCACGGCAGTATGCCTGGGAAGACAGCAGTAGAGCTTGGTCCTCTGTGGTATGTACAGGACACAGCCTAACAAAAATGCAAGCTCATTTGTTCCTACATCTTTAAGTGTATATCTAACAATTGAGATTGAACTTGGCAGCTGAGTGTTAAATTGATGAGCTGAGTAATAAAAAATGAGTGTTTCTAATGTTGGTAGACAGCAAGCACTGAGTCTGCTAAACAAACAATAGTGAGAGAGTTTTTAATTTCACATCCTGGTGCTGCTAAGGCAATTACACTACACAGGAGAATCTGGCTGAGTAGCCTGGTGGCTTGGGACCAGAGACCTAATATACACTGAACTGTAATTGATAACTAATTTTGTGAGGCATTTACATAGTATCACTTGCCTATACATTTTCATGGGTATTAAATAACAAACTGCTTAATAGTGATCAACAATGATGCTGATCCTTCTGTTTTTTGGATTGAAAAACTAGTTAAACTTCAATGTCAGCTTTTCAGAACTAGATTATAGAAACAGAAGCAATACTTAGTATTAGCCCAGCTTTTACTGTTTCTGAATACTACTAGAACACCAACCTAATCCTGACAGTGCACCCTTATGGTGTAGTATTATTCCCATTTTACACATGGAATAATGAGATGAAGTGATTTTTGCCCAAGCTGACACTGCAGATCAGTGACAGAACAGGAATTAACACAGTTCTTTGGAATGTGAATTAACATGAGCTCTTGGCTCCCAAGCCATAACCGTGTGCTGTTACTACCTAAAACAAAAATAATCTTAATGGTATCACAGATTATGTACCCTGTTAACATAATTCAGCTGCTAATTAGTTTGTGGGAACTGTTAGTAAAGGAGCAAAAGTGTCTTCTGTAAATCAGAATATTTTGTCATACACTAGTCATCTTAGTTTTCACTGGCATTCAATTACACTGCCCAGGTCAGGGTCCCTCTTTAACACTGGATTCCTCAGAAGAATGCTGTTTGAAGCTGTTCAGCATGGCTTAGATGAGATTCAGCCACTTGTAAAGACACTCATCTGTGAAGCAGAGTGTACAACTCTAAAACAGTTTTCAATCCATGGTCCTGCCAACCAGAACAAACAAGGTGAGATAAAATGTCAAGTTGCTCCCACAAACTCTTGGATTTGTGGGATTTCTAAATGTCTAAAACCAAATGAGAATTTCTTGAGCACCAGTAACTGTAGTGGTGTATGCTGAATGAGGGCCAGGAACACGTTCCCCTTGTCATTCAGCACGGAATAATAATCTTGATATATTATGGGGTTTTTGTCATAGTCTTAAAAAAAAAAAAAACACCTCTCCTGTTAAGGCCACTGGACCTATCTGAATACTTGGTAGTGCGCCCACCCCCTGCTAAAGCCCCTTCCCTCCAAGCCTAAGGGGAGGATGCATTAGGCCCAGATCCAACTGAGTATGGGGAATAACAAATGAAGAGCAGGGACAGGCCTGGGGGGTTAAGGCCTACTCTAGCCAGGGTGGGAGATAAGACAGATGGCTTGAACCAAGGTGGGCAAATACTGTGCTAAGTAAACTAGTGCTGGGCTGGCCCAGGGTACCACACGAACAGTCCTGCAGTTCACAAAACAGGCAACAGCTGCACCCACTTTCTCATACACTAGTTTTGGTACTGCTTTGTGGGAAGTCCTCCCCTCTTCGTGAGAAGGGACTCTGTCCTTCATGCAATCAGTCCTGGGCTTTACTGCCAACAGGCGAGTGAGATGGTTTACTAAAGTGTGATACTATGGTAGTCAGAACAGATTCGAGGTTACCATCTCCTTTCAGATAAACTACCATATAGTAACTGATGAGTAGTTAGTTCAAGTTTTCATCACCCATTACCTAGCCCCTTGCCTTTATAGTTCTTACTCCTTTTATTTTGTCTAGAAAGTTTGAGGTTTCCTCCCTTTCACATTTATGTGGGTCCCTTTATAAGGCAGCAAAATAAAATGTAATTAAAACATCCTTTTCTCATAGTTCTGATTTAATTCTGGACTTCTGTGTTTTAGAGGAGTGTGGCGTCTTTATTAAAACACCAGATACTGCAACAGACTACTATGTGGTACAGGGTATGTAGTCCATCCGACACAACTGCATGCACACCCCTGATGGATGGTGCTAGGAGATAAACGTCACGGAAGAGAGGGGCGGGTGTTGGTGGTCATGGAATGGCTTATGGAACTTTGGCTTGTACTTGCCCCAGCTTTAGTATTATTTTTAAATGAATGTGTTCACTGGTTCATCTCCAGTGATGATTAATGAAACTTAAAACATTGTTGTCTGTTAGTGCGCAGTGCTAAGAGCTGTGATATTGGAGACCTAGTGTTATGCTGTTCTCTGCCTCATTGATGATATAAAGAAAAGATACAAACTCTGGCGTCCCTCTCCCAAGAGCACTCTAACCACTGGGCTCTGTCTCTCCTGTTGAAGTTGTTCCACTCTATATATGTACTGGAGCTGGAGGACTGGAATATTGGCCTCCTATGGGCCAGGTGGGTTACTCTCGACTCAGTGTATTAATTATATAATGGAACAGCTTAAAAAGAGGAGAGAGCTGCCTCCAAATATACACACTTATGCAGTGGTTATGCCACTCTCTTGGATGCACACAAGCCAGAAAAATCTTGTCTTCCTATCAACCTGAAGTGGGGGGAGAGAAAGGAGCATTACACCCAGGCGAGAGCTCTAGCCACTAGGTCAGTGAATCCTGAAGTTTTTGGTTTGGGGGCCACAAATATGAGTTTTACAACCCTGAAGGGCCAGCAGGTGCAAGGCCCTGCGGCCAATCAGCCTCTGTGGGCCCACCCTCACCAGCCCCACACACTGGGGCAGTGGGGGCTAGCTGGCGCAGGGGTCAGGCTCTGCTCTCCCACCCCACCTCCAGGTTGATAGGAAGACAAGATTTTTCTGGCTTGTGTGCATCCAAGAGTGGCATAACCACTGCATAAGTGTGTATATATTTGGAGGCAGCTCTCTCCTCTTTTTAAGCTCCAGGAGAGTGGAGCCTGACCCTTCGGCTCGTTCGCTTCACCCCTGGGCTGGCTGTTCCCTGTCCTCGAGGTGGGGTGAGTCGGCCAAAGGTGGAGGCTGTGTTCTGCACCCCACCACCAGAAGGCAGCATGGAAGTGGGGGGAGGGGCTAGTCTCTGCTTTTGACTGGCTCACCTTGCCCCCCAGGACGGGGAACAGCCAGCTGGGGGGAGGGGGGGACGGGACAGGACAGGACAGCGTGGGGCCCGTGGAAACATGGGGACAGGGGTGATTCCCCGCCCCCCCCCCCCCCAACAGTCCTGGCCCCCAGCAGCCCTCCCAGCACCACACTGCAGCTAGACAGAAGTTGTTCAGTAAGGACTGATCTTTTGTCCCCCTGGCTGCAGCAAGGAAAATCACGCATGCTTTGTAACTTTGTGTGCTCCACTTGGGTCCCTAGACAGTGGCTCCCTTCTGCAGCCAGGGGGATGGAAGTTTAGTGCTCCCCTTCCTCTGGCTTCAGCAAGGACCCCAGCACCTCTGGACCCAAACCAAGTATTTTGCTATGGTACTTGCTACAGCCAAGGGGAGGAGAATTCTGACTTCCCATTGGCTTCAGCAGGGAGCCTGCACTGGTCTTTTAGACCCACAGAAACATGATCCAACTGTGTGCTTACCCCTTCTGCAGCCAACAGGAGGGCTGAGACAGGCCACTTTTGGCCCCCACGCCACAGGTTGGGAACCACTGCTCTAGGTTAAAGGCTATAAATTCATACCACCATCTCCTGTGTTTTTATAGGCCTGATCCAGTAGATGAGAGCACCTCCCAGCTGATCCCCCTGGGACTTAGAGGTCCAGCTGCCTACACCAGCGGTGGATTTTTAGATGCCTGCAGAGATGGGCAGAGCTTAAGGAACTACAGTTTCACTCTTTAACCTAATGAGCATTTATGTGTTTCAGGTAAAAGGAAAAGTAATGAAATGAGTAGAAACATAGCAAAACGACAGAAGTCTGAAAGCAATGCTGAGCACCCTGCATTTTACTATAATATCCACAGACATAGTATCAAAGGAATGAACATGCCAAAGTAAGGAACAAGTTCTAGTTTATGATTGCTAACAAAATCAATGCATAATGTATGTTGAAACCCATTAATGAGCAATAATTTTGTGTCTAATTTTTTCAGGTTAAACAAGTTTTTACAGTATCTGTCCCAAGCTGGGTATAGAGTAAGCCGAACCCATTTTGATCCCATGGGAGTTCGCACAGATGCACCCTTGGCACAGTTTAAATCTATCCTTGTGAAGTACAGCACGCCCACGTATACTGGGGGGCAGGCAGAAGGCCCTGTACAGTCCACTGAAGATACCCAAGCAGGAGGCAATGGCCAAGCTGCTGTAGATGACAAGTCAGGAGATACGGATTTCGCAGAAGATAGTAAATCAGGAGTCACTGGCAGTTTCACAAAAGACAGTTAACTTTACTGCAGCTGAATGCGAATAATTGTTAATTTAAGGTTTAGGGATAAGCCCTGCTCATGTAAACGAATCTACAGAACTGGTTTTGAAAACTCGGGTGGCCAGTTACTTTAATACATGAGAGGGAGAGATTTTAGAGTTACATAGAAGAACAATACATGTGGTCGAGTGACTGAGTGGAGAAAAGAAACTGTAGAGGGTTATTGGCTATTACATACTCATGTCTTTCCTTTAAGCTGTGGTATTTGTGATTAACTTCAATTCTTTGAAAACCCTCATTCAGTTTCCTAGTGCACTCTCCAGAACCTGGGGATAAGTGATTGATGGCACCTGAAGTGTTAAGCATTTCTGAAAGTGTTGCTAGAGTTTAATCTAAATATGAACTGGGTCATCATGCCTGCAACTTGATTGGTTAGAGTACAGCAATAGGTCATGTCAGTCAGACACTATAAATATTGCTCTATAAAATTAGTATTAATTTTAAACAAACCAGAGCATTTTCTTTTAAACAGGTGTAACTATATCTTTAGGTAAACAACTTTTGCATAAAAGCAAAGCCCTAAATGGAAGTGGATCAGGAATAAAATTAAACTTATTTGAATTTTTATATTTAGCTATATATAGCAGGTTTCAAGTGAATTGCCTACTTGAAAGTAAGTAACAATTACTTGCTACAATAAAGGAGGAATCCGGCAAAGCTGTTAGGGAGAGAGAACTCGGTGACAGAGTTTGAATTATTCAGGAGGATGTAACTTTTGGGTTCCACATTTAAATTGCTACTGGTACTATTTGATTGTTAAGTATCTGTACAAGTCAGTTAGCTATCAGTTATCTAATTTAAGATGCTTGAGAGTTTCCTTTACAAGACTTTTTTTTTTTCTATAAACAGCCTATTTTCACTATTAAAACACTTCTTGTGGCAGAAGTTGAAAAAACATGTTTAATAAATAGTATTCTGGTTTCCTTAAATACTATATACATTATATATATATATATATATATATATGTAAAGTACTACTTCAGCCATAAAATCATAAGGGTGCTTTTCTCAACTGTTAGACATCTTGCATCAAAATCTTAATTCTATCTTTTTCTAGTTCTGAACTAGGAAAAATTGTCTTATACTGCTTTTAAAACAGGATCTTGTAGAGAGCAAAAAATTTTTTAGATTCAGGTTGAGTCTACAAAATTTTGGCAACATAGCATGTGTTGGCCCTACCATCTAAAAACCTGTGCCAAAAGAATCTCCCCTCCTGTAAATACAAGCATGCAAACAGAGGAGTGCTTCTGCTGGCTTACCTAATGTCATTTGACAGGTGACTTTGTGGTACCAGAATTCCTCTTGTCATTTCAGCAAAACAAACAAGGAGTCCGGTTTCAAAAGGGTAGCCATGTTAGTCTAGTTCAGCAAAACAAACAGACTTTAAATGCCACAGGACTTAACATTTAGTTATTGCATGAGCTTTCATGGGAGAAAAATCCCTGACACTTCATGTTTATGCTGTATCTCCTCTAGGGGGTTCTCCCTGCTTAGCTATGTCAGCAAAGCATTTATGGTGTAGACCAAGGGTGGCCAAACTTATGGAATTCAAGAGCCACACAAGTTGATTATTAAACCTTCAAGAGCTGCACTGAGGCATATAGCCATATACTTTTACCTACTAAATTGATTGCTGACATTCTTCCGCAAGCCATACTTTTTCATTCAAGAGCCACAGGCGGCTCCTGAGCCGCAGTCTGGCCATGCCTGGTGTAGATCCACCCTCAGATATGGGTTTTCACAGCCACTACCGCTCCACTTCCGTCACAGGACTACGCTGTTGTTTCCTTCATAGTTGTACAAGGTGGGGTCTTTGTGCTACATAGCACTTCCAGGCCCTGCTCCTCTGCAAGACTCTAGCCATATAGCTCTTTGACTACAGAAGAAAAGGCTTCTTCCAAAAATCAGCCTGCCATAAAACAAACCCCAAAGGTGTGAGGGGTGAAAAAGTATATTAACTAGTCCAGGCGTGGCCAAACTGCAGCTAGGGAGTCATATGTGGCTCTTGAATGAAAAAGTGTGGCTCGCGAAAGAGCACCAGCAAATCAATTTAGTAGGTAAAAGTATATGGCTATATGCCTTAGTGCAGCTCTTGAAGGTTTAATAATCAACTTGTGTGGCTCTTGAGTTCTGTAAGTTTGGCCACCTCTGAACTAGTCTAACAGGAAAAGAAAGGGAAAGAACTGTGCACATTTTACTTGTGTTGAACAACAGTTCCAGTGTGGGTTCCAGCAAAATTGTCACTTACTCCATGCTAAACTTCACACAAAACTACAACAACAAAAAAAAATAATATTATTACATGAAAATTGGCATGGGCCTGTGGGGCAAATGTAGAACCTGAAATTACTTTTAAAAAACTGACCTGAATTGATGAGGTTTCAAGTTGTCCTTTTATGTTTTTCACACATCATTTTTGTTTTACTCTCTATTGCAGCAGAAAAGACACTAACTAAGGAACTTCACTGTATAGTGAAACTGACAAATGTGAAGTAAACTGGCAAAATAAAAAGTTTCTAATTTTTGAGTTTAAAAAAAACACTAAATTGAAACCAATTTCACACAAATTTGATTTTTAAAGTTGACTTTAAAACAGTAACTGCAGAGATTGGGCCAACAAGTTCTATACCTCTATATTAGAACACAATATACATACCTGGTTGACTACATGTCACGTTTGCCTCAGTAACTTAATCTTTTTAATTTACTAAGGTTCAGCAACTCATTGAAAGTTTCCTTTTTTGAAGTCCATTCATATGCTACTGCTTTTATTCCTTCCTTTCTTTATAAACAGGCACTATCATTTTGTGGTGACACTTACCCCATTGCCTTTTAATCTTCAGATTTGCAACCAACTTCTGTTAGTCCAAATCAAGTCAAAAATGGCTATTCCCGCGTTACTTCCTGAAACAGTTAGAAATATATACCAATCTTGGATAAGCCAATATGGATTTGGCAAGAAATCATGCCACATCAACCTAATTTACTTTAATAGGGTTACTGGTCTAGTAGATGGGGCAAAAGCTGTATAAATATTTTAATTTTTAATAAGAATTCTGCCACAGTCCCAGATGCGTCTCAAACAAACTGGGGAGACATTGTCTAGATGAAAGTACTATAAGGTAGTTGTACAACTGGTTGAAATAATGTAACAGTTTATCTGTAGTTTGCCGTTTCACTGTGGGGGATGAGGGAGAGATTTATTAAGGCAACTGAAAAAGCAGTAATAGCTGCAAATATCCCAAAACTGACCCAGTCTCCTCCAGATATTTGTAACTGCATCTTCAGTTTTAAATTCACTGTCCTTGACAATTCACCTGCACAAGTGCTATACAGAACTATCAGTTTTTAAAAGCTAATGATAGAGCAGAGCTGATGCGTGATCAGAACTCGATAGCTAAATTATTTTAGTATTACATTAGCAGCTATTCAGTAGTCTGAGTAATAGAAACAAGCCCTGTGGTGAAAAGAGTTAGTGATAGAGCTAGAAACAAATCTGTTTTAAGTTGTTGCTTCCAACTATTCCACTTTACGTTCCAAATACAGTTGAGGGTCAGGTTTTTATTCGGAAAGAAGGAAAAATGAATCATTTGTATTGTTACTTGTCCATATAAATAAGTGGTATTAAGGAACTTTCCTGTAATTTCATTCTTCTTATAACTAATGAACAAACATCCTCACACTATTAACTTGACAGATTGTTGAAAAGTGATGCAAGGCAGGGTTGATATGGAGGGGGAAGGTTGGTTTGAAAAGGCTGATGTATGCAGGTAGCCTCCATTGACAGATTTGTGGTATATTACCTAGTCTTTACCTCCTGTTACAAAGCTGAACATATGAAAAGATTTAAAAACTGAAGCAGAAATTGGATTTATCACTAGAAAATTGCAAAAAGCAGCCTGATACTTGTAACTAAAGGGAATTAAAACCAGTTTTGTAGTAGATACCAATGCAATCAAACTGATCTGCTCTTAAAGAGCTACTTGGGACCAAAGGGAAAGCTATTTAGGCCAGTCAGTCATACCTTAATATTGATTATAATACTTAGCATGCTAGAGGAGAACTCTTACTATCTAAAAACTGTCATTCTTCCAAATGAATCAAAAACATTATTAAATTTAAAAAGTTGGGACTGTAGTCTATTGCCAGTCAATTGTTGTTTTACACCAACACATTCCCTTAAGAACAGTAGTTTTAAAATCATTGGCTGCATAAATTGGTCACTATGCCTGCTTTGGATGATTATTTCTGAGAAGCATGAAGACAACACACAAGCTCTAGCTGGACCAGCATGGGGCTGGCCCACCTCCACTACAAGCTGGAACATCAGCAGCACAATCCCACCTGTACTCAGTTCCCTCCCGTGGTTCCTAGTCTGTGAGATTGCAGTTTAAAGCATTAGTCTTAAACTTCAGAACAATTAATGGGTTAAGCATCAGCTAGATGAAAGGCTGAATTTCCATCTCTCACCCCCACATATCTGTATTCCTTTGAAAGAAAGGAGACGAGACAAAGCATTCTTGGCTCTGCAACAAGCTTTCAGAGGAAGTTAGGTTAATCCATTCTAATTGTCTTTAGGCAACCCTGTAGAAGCTTCCTCTCTGAGAAAGCACATCCACCACAGCAATATTGAAACCCCTATTTACAAACATCCCTAACTCCATTCAATAAGAAATAAAAAGCCTTAAAAGTCAGCCAGCTAAGAACAATAACTCAAGACACAGTTTTGACACAATAAAAAGATGAATGTGCCATAGACTTCATGAAGTTCAACAGGGACTTCTTTTGCTATCTGTATTAAGATAAAGACAGACATATACCGATGGGTGGCAACATAAAAACCTAGATTCACAAAAGTAAAATGTGGGAGGCCTTTGCACAGGTATCCACCCAAAATCCCATTTTTTATTGTTCATACAGATAATTTTAAAACAACCACCTAAAGTAACATGGAACTTATGTTGGAAGACAGCTGAAAGTATAAAGTATCTGCAAACCATTACATCTCCCAAGCTGTGACACCTTTCTTTTCCTCATCAAAAGAGCTTTTGACATTTATTGAACCTAAGCACTATGAGGGAAGAAAAAACATCATTTTGATTTTCTGTGGAGGGGCTAAGGAGTAGAAGATACTGTTTTATATTCAGTGTAATCATGAAGACATTTAATCCAGCAATACGGTTGAGTTGTAATGAAGGGCTTAGGTTTAGGGCACAATATAGTTTCATCTTTGATTTTACTAAGCACCACTTTTCTGGTAAGTGGATAAAAACTACCTACCTCACCATATATTCTCAATTATCTCTGCTGTAAAAGTTAGCAAAAATGTACACTTGCATTTTCATAAAAGTTCAACACCATTCAGTTTGTAATGTTATGATCCTATTCCACATATTAAGTCTTCTGCCTGCACTTCTATTGGAAAGGCTTAGCACACACAAACCAACCTTCCTCTTCATGTTGCTATTTACATGACAATAATTCTTTTTCTTACCCCCACAGACTAACTTGTTATACCCAACACAGCAACCACTGAAAAAGTTTGGCATTAGCTCATGTTACCACACATGCATGTGCCATTTTAAAATCCTGATCCAAATCCATTGAAGTTAATGGGCTTTGAATCAGGCCTTACAAGTTGTGAGGAAAAACTAAGTCACCAGATTACATTCTGTGGTGTTGGCACGTGTCTGTAGAGCCAATGCATCTCCCAGCCCTCCACCTAGAAAACAGCAGATATGACAGTGTTGTTAATACTACACTGTAAAGATGTATTTATAATGCAAATAGTTTCTTTCAGATTAACAGGAAACATGACTGAATGGCCAGTATTGCGTTCACAGCATTTTTGCTTTATTGTGACAAATGTGAGATGTCAGGTATGACTGTAGTTTCAGATATTATAACTGTTCAATTTACCATACCTAATAAGCACAAGGTACCAAAAATGAAGATCTGGCTCAACGGGAAGGCGATAGGAAAGTTGTTTTGAAAAGTAAAATTGTTTATAGCACTAAAAAGTCACAGTGTAATCAATGGTATAATAAAACACCTACATAATATATATATTTAAAGAACATAAATATTCAGTATATTCACTGTGACACAAAAGAAAGAAGTTTCACATTCTCCCATACATCTTTAAACTTCAGACAAAAAAGACAGACGTTTTCTACAGAGTTCAGCTTCACAAATACCTCCTTTGCTCCTTAAGCATTCTTCAATATCACAACGGGAATTTGTTATTCTGCTGCGGCTAACCTAGAAGTTTCTCCATAAAAATCTAAGCATCACGAAAACAGGAATATATTCAGTGGACATGCACTAGTAAGCTATCCAGTTGAACGTTACACATCAAGTAGTACTGAATAAAATGTTTTAAAATAGAACCCCCTCCGCCAATATGTTTGGTGGGCTGGAAGTGTCAGTTTCATGGCACAGATTACAAAAAGAGTAGTAAAAACATTTCAAATACCAAAAAGAAATATTAAAAGTTATTCAAGAAGCCTATGAATTTTTCATATAGAGATGAAACTGACCCAAAACCGCAGTCAAAATGGAACATATTTACAAATGTTAGACTTAAATGACAAGAATAATGGGAGGCTTGTTCTTTCCCAACAGAAACCTAGGAGTTGAAATTGTACAAGTCCTAAATACTTTAAACAGAAACATTTATCTTAACTGTAAGCAAGACAGGAAGGGAGGAAACACCATATTGTTTAAACTTTAAAGAATATTCCTCACCTGTGGCTGCTTTAACAGTCTTTTCACTTTCAGCTTCTCCACTGAGACATGGAGGCTATACTGGTAAAACCTTAGAGCAAAGAGAACACCACTGTTGCAGTTCCCAAACACCAAGTATTCTCTAGCTGCAGCAAAGCATCCCCACTAAGTGAAATCAGGTTCATGGGGGGGGGGACGGACAACAGCTGTTTAACATGCAGATGATCAGTAAATGGAAAACTCTGCACAGCAGCCAACTGCCAAGTTTAAAAAGTAACACCCTACTGTAAGACACTAAATGGTAAACCTGTCAAGTACTAACACATTCTCTTCCAAAGTGCTAAGCCATATTTGTTAAAGCTATGGCTAAAACAGAATACTTAAAGCAATTTACAGATGGAGTAGTTCTTTCCATCTATGGTGAATCACAGGTAAAGCTCACAACTGGTGTGGAGGGAGCACAATAAAGTAAGATATCCCTGGTGCAACAAAAAAACCATCATACTGGAATTAAAAAAGGGGGTGGTTGTTGTAAAACCGTATTTTCAATTAAGAGAATACTTTACAACAAAGTCTCCAATATTTCCACACTAAAGTCTGCCACTACTATGGATATACCAAAACTTTAAAATTGTAAGAGTTGATTTTGTACAATAAATTTTATATGCCAAGCAAATGTTCATAGGATAATTCTGCAATAGTAGTTGAAGATGAGAAATTTGAGAGTGCATAGGGATTGGGATGTTCTGTCCAGGAAAAAAAAATTCCTTTTTTAACATATGATTGATTCTGATAATTAAATTCAGTAGATAGCAAGATTTTTTTTAGAGCATCAGAATTTTCCCCCTAAAGCTTCACCTTGGTCTATTGAAAACCATTACCTTACCTGGACTATTCCCAATAATCCAAGCCTTCCAGGGAATCCGAGTACTTGGAGCCAAAGTGGCATCAAAAAATCAATTTTTTAACATTTTTTATAGTGACAGCAGTTAGTAATCATCACCATTACCACACCTCACAACATTTGCTACTGCCAAACAGCCTTCTTTACACCCTCAATATTTCACTAAGAGGCTGGTGCAGTTATACCAAGTATCTAGCAGACCAACAGTTTTTTTTCCAGATTAAGTTAAGATATTCCACACTGGAACTTTTGCTTGATATGATAAGCTTGGAACACAAAAGCCTATCTCTGATAACAATAATGGAATGCACCAGAGGTCATTCAGTCCCCTGGGGAAAAAAATTAAATTAAAAATAAAACCTGAATACTGTCTAATCATAATAAGTATGCTCAGCAAGGAGTCTTGGTGACATCCAAAGTGCTGTCCATGAAGATGACAATGGTGCCTTCTTAATAAAGAAATCATAGCTATAAAAGTTAGAGTCCTCTCTCCAGGCCTTTGCAAAGCCTATTTATGTTCCTTTGTAGGCGCATAGTAGAGTTCCATGGGTTTGTTCACTTTCCAGTACTTCTCACTGACCAGCTCCAAGGAAAAGGAACCATTTAATACCTAGAGGAGGAGAAAACATCAACAGTTCAGAAAATATATTATCAAGTCATAGAAAGTCAAATTCACACAAGTAGTATTTCAGACAGGCAAATATTAAATTAGCACAATCCACAAAAACTTGTCTCAATCACTGGCATCTGACAATGAACAATAAGTTGTTAGCTAAATAAATACTCAAATTTAAAAGACAGCATCACTAGCTATTTTAGATTCCTGCCTGTCTTACTAATTCAAGAAAGGTTTAGAGAGTTTGCTCATTAGAAAGTGAAATAAACTGGACTTCACTTCCAAGTTCCATCCTACCCTCCATCCCAAGTGTAAATCTGGGAGACCATGTTCTCTGGGGATGCCTCAATTTCCTTTCCAGGTCAATCTGTAGCCATGTTTAGAACAGATTCTTTCCAGTCCAGTTCTGGCTATCCTAGGCATCTTGGTGGATAATCCCATGACTGAAACAGACTCTCATACTGTAATGCCAATAGCACAATGCAAAATATAGAGTAAAGTTGCTCAAAGCAGCATTAGCAAAGACTCAGGAAGGTGACCGCACAACTCCTGCTGCAGTGTGGAAACAGAAGGGTTTAACTGAATATGGTGCTTCCTGTACCAGAATGCCCTGCCCATCCTACTGGAATGACCCAGGTTTATCACCCCCACAGCAACTTCACACAAATTCTTCCACAAGTGGATGGGGCCTGACTTCAAGTCTTGGCTCACAAATGAAAAAAGTCAAGCTTAAAGCTTATTTCTTTGTTTTCAAGGTCCTGCATAGTTCCATCCTTCCCTCCTTATCCACCCTTGTTGCTCTGCACATCATGCAAACCTTCCCACCTGCCAGTGATGCCAACTTCTAGACATTTATCAACTTCTCCCAAAACCCCACCACCATTCACCCAGTACATACAAAATGCATTGCACCAGTAACAGTTGTTATATTGTGATGATACAGTCATCCTCAGAGCATGTTGCTTATTATTGATTTTCCCTTTCCTGGGTCCTCATCTATTTGTTTTTCTTTTCAGTACTCAAGTTCTTCGGAAAAGGGATTGTGCTTTCTTGTATGTTTGGAAAGAAACTAGCACATTGGTGAACACTATGGAGAGGCAAGGGGGCAGAAATACACACACTCCAAAAGCATAATATGTGGAAGGGTGCTGATTAGCACAGTTAAGATCTAATTTGCATTACTACAAACTAGCAAGAAGGCTAGTATTAGAACTGAGGCAATAGTCACTGAATTATAATGAGCAAATAAGGAACCAGAAGCACTGATCAGATATTTTTATGACAAGAATCACAGGAAATATCTATTAACTGCTGCCAAAACCACCAGTGACTTCTGTAAGTGTTCCTGCCTAAGGATACTGCAGGGGCAATGGTTCTCAACCTTTTGCAGGTCATGACACACTTGACAGCATATTGTGACCCTACAAGACACACCAGTCCACCCACCCCAGGCCAAATCCAGCCAATTTCCTGGCTCTCCGTGACACACTTACCACTGTCTGGTAACACAGTGGTTAAGAACTGCAGTTCCAGGGAACACTGGTGTTCCGTGAAAAAATTTCAGTGCTAGCGATATTTTTCCTTCTAACTCTTTTAAATCAACTTTTGAGCAATACATGTGAAATTTTTTGGGAATGAAAACACACACCCACACCCGGACTAGCATGTGTGTGTGCCATCAATATATCCCAAGCCCAAAAGTGTTTTGTGGCCAAATTAATTTGGGAAATGATGCTGTGCGGCTTTCACATAATACAGTAACAGAAGCATTAGAAATTCAGAACAAGATTATGGATGTGCCACCTCCTGATAAAGAGTCTGAGTCAATCTGCTTAGGAAGTGCTAGCCAGCCTTGGGCAATGAAGGGCAGTCTCAGTAAGTAAGTCCTCAAATCAAAGTACCATTTTTTCCCTCCTAAATTTTACAGGTAAAATAAAGAACCAGCTCATCAGGTGGCACCATTGGTGAAGTCCTAATTATGTCAACGGAGCCACATTGTTTACCCTCTGTGTGACTGCAGCAGGGAAATTACATACATCCCGTAGCCCCATGCACTCCACCTGGCTCCTTAGGCAGTGGTTCTCTTCTGCAGCCAGCAAGAGGAGTGGCAGGCCAGGGTTGGGAACAACTGAACTAAGATTTTCAAAACTAGGCAGAGTATCGACCAGATCAGCTACTCACAGTGTACTGGCCATTTGCTGTAGCAATGTATATTGTGTACTGCTTCTCACTAGCTGTGTCAAGATTCATCTGGTTTGACTCTCCTTTGCTCCGAAGCTCCTCCAAAGCCAACCTCACAGCTAGGTACTTAGACAAGTGATCAACAGTAGCATTGCCGGACGTCTTTATGTACCTGCAATAATAGCAACAAAGACAAATAAGCACTTGTATGACAAGTTCCAGAGTGGTAGTTGTGTTAGTTTATTTCAGCAAAACAAACAAATAAGGAGTACCATAGCACTTTTAAAGACTAACAAATTTATTTTTTGCATGATCTTTCATGGGCACAATCCCACTTCGTCAGATGAATGAAATGGAAAATATAACATTAGCTGTAAATATGTAGAATGAAATGGAAAACAGAACATGTTAGCTGTAAAAAGAGAAAAGGGATTAGATAGAATTCACGTGTAAAAGTAAACAAATGTGTATGCAGATTGTCTCAATGTTTTCAGTCAAGGGACAACAGAAGCAATTTCCTGAACAGGGAGGAATTTACAAGAAAAGAATTTCTCTTCCCTCCCAACCTCTTCTTCCATAGGCTCTTACTCTACTTCTGGATAGGAAACATTACTACTCTGTCATCTACCTGAATTAAGTGGTCATAAGACATTTTTTTTTAAAAAAAAAAGTATATATTCAAGACTGCAAAAATACTCTGAACACAGATGTGACCCAACAGATCCTTGGACAAAAACTGGGTATGTGGCATGCTTTGTTCCCTCTTGCCTTGTTCAAGCTATTTTCATTGATTCATTCTCTAGAATCATAAACCAAAAGACAGGATGTGCTAATAGCCTGGGATATTGTCCTTCTAGATACTATGAGGGCTCTCCTATACTAGAGAGAATACTCCAGATATTTCAGGTAACTCTGGAACAGATGCAAACGTGTGCTGCAGATATCAGAACCTGTAAGTGTAGATCTGGAAAGGATTACAAATTAGGGTGAAATTAGGGTTAACAGATACCAAAGGAGGACAGGGAAGTATGAAAAGGAGGACATCGGAGGACACATGGAGAAAATGTAGTATTAATATAACTTTCATTACCATATGATGTCTTGGAAAATGGGTAATGATTAATGAATGCAATATTGTGTGCTTTTAAATTATTTTAAAATAAATTACCAAAATGTTTTCTTTTATTGAAAACTGGATTTTTCAGTAAATGAAAGTTTTCATGACCCTTTCATTAATGTTAATGAGACTAGAAAAAAAATTAAATTAAAAATTAAATTTGCAAATAACTTGAAAAGCACCTAAAAATGTTTTTTTATTTTTAAAGGGAAAAAAGCAGTTAAGTTGCCTCTCATTTTTCATTTTCCACAGCAGCCCATTTTACAATTTAAAAAACTTTGTCCTAAATTGTTTTTAGCCAGTTCAAATGTGCCCCTTTATTTGTTTTACTTAATTGGTCCCTGGTAGTAATTTTATTCACAGTATACTTCATTTTCCTTCATCTTATTAGTGTTTGCTATATTTTTTTCCCTCCAGTTTAACCCTTTTGTACAGAGCAACAGGCCAAAAATCAAAGCGCCCAACACAGGGCTCAAACCCATGATCCTAAAGCTAAGAGTCTGCTTCTCCATCAACTGAGCTATGGAAGCTGCTATTATAAAAACCTCTAGGAATAAAGGAACTATGAGCTCCAGTCCCCCTTAATTTTTCTGCAGGCTGCTCTTTGTTCCCCCGCTATGCATCTGTGCAGCAGACTCTTAACCTCAGGATCATGGGGTTGAGCCCTGTGTTGGGCATTTTTTTTTTTTTAAACTTCCTACTCATCAGACATAAAAAGCTGGACAAAAATCACCTGTTTTTAGAATGCCTGCCAGATGGAGGACATGAAGGTAAAAAGGAGGACATGTCCTCCTTTTGTCAGACTTCTGGTAACCCTAGGTGAGATTCAATCAATCAGTCAATCAAATCATAGGGCTGGAAGGGACCTTGTGAGATCATAGAGTCCAACCCCCTGGGAATTGAACCCAGGACCTTCTGCATGTTAAGCAGAGGTGCTAGCCACTACACTCCTGTTTCAATGGGACTTGTGTTTCTGAGCCACTTACACTCTTTTGGAAAAAAAATCTCACTCTTTGTTCCCAATTTCCAAGACAACAGAATTCACATGTTGCTCCATTCAATTATGATCCAACACTTACATAAGACTTATTTTTATATACATATTTTCAAAGAAAGGGAGAAGGGACTGGTATGTAAAATTCCTTGTCTTAAAATGCAATCAGTTAAGGGTACATCTACACTCTGGCAGCATTGTCAGCAGTGCAGGATCAAATGACTGGCAGTGGAGACCTGCTCAACTGAACCTGGAAATTGAGACCATTAAACCATCCCCCCAGAAAAAGTAACCCTGCATTGCCTACAGAGCATTCTTCATTGGCACAGCACTGTGGGGACGCCCCAGTAAGTAGAAGTCAGGAAGTTGTCAGGAGACATGCAAGCAACATAAAGTTTATGTAGCTTGCATATCTCCTATTGACTGCCACTGAAATTCACTGGCAGTGTAGACCACACCAAGAACAGTGGTGTGTACTTAACTATTCAAACGTTATTTGCAATCAGAGGGTTAAAACAGACTATGACACTATAAAATATGAATACCATTCTAACATTAACAAAATAATTAGCTACCCAATTTAGGATGGAGAAAGTGAATTCAGTTCAACATGACAAGGGGTGACTAGAGAAGTAACATCTGCATTTAATTCAAAAAAGCCTCCAGAAATGATAAATTAAGTAGCAGTAAGACAAGGAGTAAAAGATGCTGAAGATACTTACCTGGTTTGTGCACTGTCGTCATTTTCCATGAGCGTAGGGTGGGGTCTGAAGACTAGCTCTATTTCACTAGCACCGTCCATTGCCGGATCTATTGCCACAGTTGTATTGTTATTGTCCAGTTCTAGCCCAGAATCATCTGATGTTTTGGTTCTTTTGTTACTAGGCCCTGCTTCCTGATTGCTGTGTGTTGAAGCATTGCTACAGTGTGAACTATCACCATTATCCTCTGCCCCACTGCCATTCTCAATTTGTTGCTTCTTGCCTCGTTGTAACCTGATTAAAGATACATAAATGTGTAATTGCATATGATCTCCTCAGCAGTCAATCAGCACTCACATTTCAGCAAATTTCTTTAAATTCTGACATGCTGGTTTACCCAGTATCTCATACAATTTTTTTTCAATTTTATATAATCAATCACACACAATACAGGGCATTATCATAAGCACATTCAAAGGCATCAACATTTCATAGTGGTAACATAATACGTTTGACAACAATGCATTTTAATAGCACAAATTCTCTTTTCCATATTTTGTTTCTACTATAAAAGATTACATACATAAAGCTATTTAAAGGATTTTTCTCTTCTGAAACAAACTTGCACAGAATATCACATGCAGGGGTTTCAAACATATGGCCCTAACAGAGAGAGAGAGTGTGGTACTGTGGAGTGCAGTCTTGCATACACAGTGCTCCATGATGCCATGAGAGTACCCTAGAATTTTTATTTACTGTATGTATGGCCCACTTGAAGTACATTTAAGTCATATCTGGTCCACAACAGAAAATGAATTTCACACCCCTGACTTAGGATTCAACAGGTTATATTTTCCAAAATTTATTGTGGCAGAAATCCTTTGTGAACACAGTTCAGTAATTATATTCACAAAAGACTGCAGGTTCTTCTCTTCAGCATTACTATATTTTCTTGCAACACATATATGTTTGATGTTGTGTGAGGAACTATTGGTTTTATATTGTTATATGTCAGAATAGCGTATTTCCATCTTCCAGATGGGAAGACTGAGCAGCATGACAATGACACTGTGCACTACGTTTAAGTGTTATTAATTGTATTAGATTTAATAATACATTGACAAAATGTTAATGGGCTACAATTGATTTATGTCACCCTCTTCTTAATTCTTTTATCTAAATGTTATCTCCTGTGTAAGCCTCAGCATTAGTTACTTTAAGCAGAGAGAAATACTAATAACATCTGCACCACCAGTATGAGTTTCAAGTACATTTTATTGAAATTACAGTATCTCTTTTAGTGTTAAATATAGAGCATGCTGAGTAATATTCTGTATGCCTTTCAGCCCTGCAAAATAACTTGTCATTAAAATGCTTTCACCCTGACAATGTATATTTGCCCTATTCCCCCCTCCTAGTCCATAACAATATAACCAAAACATAAATCCCTACTAATGAGATTTTACTTTCCCAACAACAATCACTTATCCTGACCAAGTATAATTTTGCAATGCAAAATATTATTAAAATTATGCAGTATTACCAAAAAACTGCAGAGAAGTTATTAGAGAATGAAGAGCATGTTCAAGGGACCATTCAAAGAACCAACAAACTAATATGTGAACAGGTGGTCTGGGGGTGACTGCAAAAACACCACAGAGCAAAACTTTATTCAAAAAATCTTTGCTGTACCTCAGGGTAGTGAGACACAAAGTTGCCCAACTGGGGTGATTCTTTGTACAGGTTTTGCTATACTGTATTGTTTGAAAATCTGTGCGATCATGTAAGGAAACTGATGCCCATGCCCATACTCTTTTACTGATTTGCAATCTGAATTCTTCCTGTGATACTGATGTCCATCTTTTGCCAGCAATACAATCACTTGTTTGTGAGGCTTAATATTCTCCTGTGGGAAGTAATACAGGAACTCAGATTGCTGGCCCAGAAGTAGGAAGTTTTACTTTTTTAAGACTTTGATAAAAAGTATCTGACAAAGTTTTTATGGTGTAGTTTGCTTTGAATTTTAAGTTAATATTAAAGACAAACTCAGCTCATCTTCAGAGCCCCATACCTGTTCATTGCTTGAATCTTTAATCCTTCCTCAATGCTGTGACTCAGAGCTTGCTGGTTATTGTGCTTACTGATCCTTGCTAGAACTCTTTCTTGATGAGCCTCATATTCATCACGGCTTGGGTAAATTTTACTGATGAGGGCATCAAAATTCGGATCTGGTCTCAGTGATCTTTTAGAAACCAGCTTTTTACGACATGTGGGACACTCTTTGTTTCTAAACCAACAAAAAAGAGGGAACAATGATAGTTCTCCATGGCTGTAATTCAGAGTTCCCAGTCAGTTCATGCTTTCCCTATGATGCTTAGTGTACAGCCAACATTCTCTTAGCATCTTTGAGGAACAGACCACTCTCCCTAGGCCTTTGCCAGTAATTACTACACTCCCTCCCAAGTGAGAGTTAGTTTTTATGCTTGCTGAGAAGTCTGCTGTGATCACCCCAGTAAAAGGTTTATTTACATAAGCTTATATTTAAGGATTCAAGTGTCTTGCTTTTCTTTGCAGACAGGTTCTCTCTCTTAGCCTGTGTCTTCGCTTTCGGAAAAAAAGATGTTCTTAAGTTAGCATCTTGGTGAAGACAGTTCATAATTTTCACATGATTTAGTAGATCCAGTTAAAGACCAGCAAAGATCCTAGTCTCTAACTAGACCTGCTAAATCACGTGAAAACTACCAAATCCCTTGTGTTTATTAGGATTTTACTTAAGAGTCACTCAATATGTTCTAAGAACACCTCTTCCCCCTAATTAAAGCAAGTCCTCCCTGGTAGAGACCCTATTTGTGTCACACAGTGCTCGTTCATTGACTTTCTTACTATTCTAACTTCTCATTAAAGGTACACAATGGAGAATGACATACCATATTCTATTGCATGTTCCAATCTATTCAATAATGAATTAAAATATCCCTTGACAAATTTTCTGTTTCTATTTCACAACATAGGAATCTTTTTGCAAGACATGAGAAGAGTCTATTTACATGTGCATAGTTTTTATTGTCCAAAATAGGAGAGCTACTTTTTTCCAGAGTAGCTCAGCATTGTCCACGGTTCCACAAGACATAGATTTTCTCTAACTCAGTAGTTTTCAACCTATAATCTACAAACTCTTAAGGGTCTGCACACTAGACTAAGGCAGTGGTTCCCAACTGTTTTGGTTTGAGGGCCACAGATACAATTTTTGCTACCCTGAAGGCACACCAGTCTCTGCCAGCAGTGTCCTCCCCTCCCGACACACCCAGACAGAAGGTGTTCAGTAGGAAGGCTCTCCTGCCCCTAAGGAAACCGTGCCTGTACCCAGCTCTGTGCGCTCCACTTGGGACTCTAGGTAGTGGCTCCCTTCTGCAGCCAGGGGGATGGGAAATCAGTGCCTCTGGCTCTGGGTGGGATCCTGACACAGAGCTTCACTATGTGCCCTGCTACAATCAGGGAAGGGGAGTGCTGATCTTCTGTCCCCTTGGCTGCAGAAAGGAGCCTGCATCAGTGTTTTAGTCCCCACAGCAATATGCTCTAGCTGAGTCCTCAGGCAGCAGCTCTATTCTTCAGCCTGCAGGAAGGGAGCCACGGGCCACTTTTAGCCCCCAGGCCACAGGTTGGAAACCGTGGGTCTAAGGGGTCTGCAAAACGTTGTTATCACAGGACAGTGGTTTTCAGCCTGAAGTTCATGGATCCCTGGAGATCTACAGATTTGGAAATCCCAGAGATAAAGAGTCCACTCCTCCATTTAAAGTTTTAGGGCTCCACAAATGAGAAATGGTTGAAAACCATTTATCTAGTTTAATTACTGGAGTTCCGATTAAACTCAAGCACAAATGGGACATCTCAACACAGTTCATTATGGCTTTTATACTGTCATTGTGATTCACATAGGTTTAATATTTATATCACTGAATTAATGGTACTAAGGCTGGCAATTGCAAATTCTTTTAAGTTTAAACTATTGTCAAGAATGGTTATCAATCAGGATTTGTTTAAAATACAAAATAAATACATGTTCCATTCATTAGGGAATATTGTACCAGGTACATAGACATTTGGTAAGATTCCAATGAGATGGTTTAGTTCACTCTTACAATTTGTTGGTATTAGACCCAGCTCGCTTAAGAAAGCAGGATTTTTCTGTTCCTTGATCGATAATTTGGTTTTCATACAATGGTGTATACTTCTTCCTAACACCGGACTACCACAGAAGAACAAACATTTAAGAGAAAATACTAAATGGTTAAATGTTTAACCAGTAAGTATTAGTCTTACTGTTAAGACTAACACTTACCAGTTAACCGGCAGCACAAGGGTTAACTGGTGGGACAGACTCTCGGTCTCCATGGTGAGGAGGCTGCATTGCTCCTGCTGCCTGGGGAGGCCAAGGCTCTGGTGCAGGCACTGTGGAGTGCTCCACTGCAGAACACCGGTGACCATAGGTCTGAGAGAGGGTTTCCCGTACAGCCAGTCTGAAGGCGCTGCCTCATGGCTATAGGAAGGGGACTGAGTGAGTGTATTGGGGGACTGGGGGTGGGGAAGAATGACACAACACTATATCAGTTAAATGACTAACCAATATAACTTTAACAGTTATGGTTACCTTTTCCAAACTGCAATTTACATCCCTAATTTGAAAGGAGTGACATAACACTGGAATACATATTTTAGGTCCTGGATGCAAAGTACTTTAGTTCCTCGCAATCTGGCAGAAGCATGCTTGTGTATCTCTTACACACAAGGCTTCGAAAGGGCCTCATTGCACATTTTGATTCTTGACCACCATCCCCGTCACCCTGTAATAAGGAAAGATTCTTAGCTATACATTATTTCTTACGTACCCACTCCTAAGGGCTGTAATAATACAGTCAGCACAGAAACGATGCAAGCATTCCTTTGTTGTCATGGTGTTTTTCAGCATATCCAAACAAATGGGACACATCAGTTCACTGTGCAGGCTTCTAGGAGACACCACTATTTCCAGGCCATCAGTTATTGCTTCCTAAAGATTAAATATTAAAGTAAAATATATTAATGGACTTATTTTCATAAAACAATATAATCTTTGTAAGAAAAATATTAGAGATGCTATACAAAAACATTCTAAAATAAAGACTACATAGTTTATATGTGCAACAATATGGGATTGTTTATATTTTGTTTGTTTTCCAACATGCTATAATTTTAAACAGGATATTAGTGATTTTATCAAGAATCTTATGAAAAAAATACTAAGCAAAATTAAACTGCATATTCTATGATTTATATAGAAAGGTATTAATTATATTCTACTTTTACTTCAGTGCCTGGCATGAAATTAACTTCTTAATCTGTATTACCTGAGGTGTTCTTTGTAATTCATATAAACTAAGTTCCCATGTTTTGCTTAAAGGTTGAGTTCCATTGGTCTGCACAGCCTGAGACATGGCTAGTAAAAAAAAAAAAAAAAAAGAGAAAAACATTTCAGGAACAATTGTAACACAAACGTTTACTTGTACTGAAGCTAGAAACAGATTCTCTCTTCTTTAAATGGTGGTGCTGGTTCACCATTTTCACAGAACCAGCAATCCTCAGGTTCCCTGAAACTGTGTTTGCAATTTCTATTCTAATAAAGAAATGAGAAAAATGGTTCCAATAGGATGAAGAAATGTCAGAATATGCATCAAATTCCACTCTCAGTTAGACATGTGCAATCCCACTCATGTAACTGGAGTCATAAAAGTGTAACTGAGGGTATTATTCAAACATACACTTTAAGAAAGTCATCCAAGTTGCTAAGGAACAGTAACACAAGACTAAACCACAAAACCCAGTAAGCACAGCGTAAGAGCTGTACACATCACTCTCTCAAATACATATACAAAAGACATTTAAAAACACACATTGTGGATGAGTAGTGTTGACTTGCTAAGGGAACGGACAGTCACTACATTTGTACCCAGACAACTTTAACTTTTCCTTCTGATGTCAGTGTTACTGTGGGAACAGTCTACATGCTCACCTTCTCTCTTCCCCACAAATCCTCAAGAGATGTATTACATTCATAACAAGTTTTTTTTTAAATTGCTGATGCATGAAGTTAGACAAGCTGGGTCCAGGGGTGTTTAGAACATATGTTTCTCGCTTTAGGCATCAGCAATGAGTCTGATTCTTCTCTCATACCAGTGTAAATTCCATTGGCTTCACTAGAGTTATTTCTGGTTTACACTAGAAAAAGAATCAGCATCAGAAATGTAAGACTCACTGACATTACTCAGATAAGCAATACGCCTAAGCCACTGCCATCACAATTATAGTTTCTCTCCTTATTTCTTATTTACTTAGGGACAGGAGTTTTAAGCCAAGTCTCCCTCCAACAACGCACAGCTGAAAGGAAGTTGAGCAAAAAAAGCACCAAACAAACAACTTAAAGATTACACTTCCACAGCACCATCCACAAAAGTTTTCAAAATACTTTACATGATCATAAGTCCTCCCTAAATCTTCCACCATGGAAAATCAGATAAACAGATATATCCTTTTCATTCATAGGGGAGGAAGAGGAATACAGACATCTTTACGTGATTCGCACAGCATTGCACAATGGAATCAGTGTCAGAGTTAGGAGCAGAAATAATCCAAGTCATCCAACTCCCAGTCCTGAGATTTTAACTAGTAGACGTGTATATTGCAATTATAGCCACATTGTACAAAGCTAATGTGAGACTTTCTCCAAACCACTGAAAATCAAAATAATATAAAAAGGAACAGAAAATGTTTGTGAACAGAAAATAGTTAATTACAGGGAGTGGAAGTGGATGAAGGAATGTCCTTCTAAAAGAATGTGGAGCAATCTGGAAAGTTATTTTGGGACACTGTGCATGCATGGCCATTTCTAAATTAAGGGAATACAGTATAATGCAAATTACACTTGCAAACATCTGTACTAAGAAGATAAAATAAAAGTGTTTCAGTTCACCTTAAAAATAAAATCTGTGCACTTCCAAACCATGCCAACATGCAGCCAAGTTGCAGGTCCTATTTTTTGTATGACTACCAAGTGCATAATGGACAGTAATTATCAGATGAGAACTGTCAACTCATCTGCTCCAATGGAGGTCAAACAGGATGACTAGCTTTAAGTAACTTTTTGGGGGGGAGGAGGAAAGGAGAGACGACAGGAGCAGCACAGGTTACTACTATGCCTATTCATCTTAAGCACCAAGGGCAAGAATTAAGAGCCATGTCTACTTCTATTGAAAAGGAATTGTCAAATGAGAAGCAGCTCTCAGCAAGCCAAGTATTACACCTAGATAATAACTTGGGGTTGAAGATATGGCAGAAGAATTGGGAAATAACAATAGATTTAAGCTGTCAACTCCATTTAAATAGCATAAATACAGCATCCACAAAAATGTTTCATGTGGCACAAGGAACATGTTTCTCTGCATCAATAAGACATGAAACATCCATTTAGTGCCCTTATAGATTACTGAAATTGATGCCTTGCTAATAGCTAAGCACAGCTAAAACTCAAAAATGAACACATGCTGAGAACCCAACCAACCATTTGACTACAGTATCAGGGTTCTGAAGATTTATCTAACATAGAGCACACATGCACCCACCCACCCGACCCCCAACCACCTCATCCAAACTAGCACTCTCGCTATTGACTGTGCTACACTAATGCTGCAGCCGTGGTGCAAGTTAGTCACAGCCAGGGAGACCCAACACAAATGATAAGGCATATTATTAACATTTATACTGCAGTAGTGCATAGAGACCTCAGGCAGATCAGGACTCCATTGTGTTATGCACAGTTCAAACACAGGAAAAATAGACTGAAAGCTTTTGGGGGGCAGGAACTAAAATTACTAAAGTGCTTACCTGAGCACTAGATCCATTACTGGGAAAGATCAAAAACCACCCTGTTCAGGAGTGGCAAAGGTGCCAGCCTCTCTCCAGTAGGAAACTAGAAGTCCTAAACCCATGGTCAATATGCTATTATAGAGATTCTCACCAATTACCTCCTCGTCTCTATTTGTTTTTCATATGTGAGAAGTACAAGTGTGATGAAATTCTCTCCTTAATTGCCCCTTTTAGTCTGGGGCTTTACAAAACTGGACACAAACTGCACAGGCCTTCTCAATGGAGAACTGTGAGGAAAATATCCATTTTAGCTAGAGCAGTTGCTTCTACTGTACACCACAAAGGTGCCATAATTCCAGTCTGGTTAGATAGAGTTGCATTGGAGGTGCTCGTAGATTCCCAGGCAGCAGAAGAAACAAATTCTGTCTCCTAGCAAAGCAAAAAAAAGTACTTCCTTTTGGACACGTCTCTCAGTTAGCCAGGCCTCTGTTGCCTCCAGACTGAATTACTGCAATTGTCACTATAGTGATCTAATCATGAAGACTCCTCAGAAACTTCAGGTAGTGCAGAACATGGCTGCTTGTTTACTCAGTGGTGTTTTTATAGATATATCATGTTACATGTGTGAAGCATAATCTGTACTGACAATTTAAAATGCTGGTTATCATTTACAGAACCCTCTACTGTTTTGGCCCTGGCTATACTAGACACAGCACCTCTCCTTAATCAACTTCGGGCATTGATAGCAGCTTGATCATGCATAACTCCGAACTGTTTGTAAAGCTATGTATATCAGGCAGCTGGGAATAACTAGTACAAGGCTCTTGGTTCTTGATCATGCTTCCTCTATTGATCTGAGAGTGAGCCCAGAGTTTAATGGCCTTGTCATGTGACTTGAATC
The DNA here is from genome assembly GCA_007922195.1 of Podocnemis expansa. Classification (NCBI taxonomy): domain Eukaryota; kingdom Metazoa; phylum Chordata; order Testudines; family Podocnemididae; genus Podocnemis; species Podocnemis expansa. The sequence continues at coordinate 30,935,430 of ML682014.1, forward strand.
ATGGCTACTGTTTATGCTTTAGCATTACAATCCGAGGTATTGGACTTGAAGCATGAATTTTTTCTTATGACCTGTGTTACATATCTGCTCAGAAAAAATTATCACAACAATAACGTCTGGTCTCAGACAAAAATCTATGAACCTCTGGAAATCTTTCATCAGCTGTTGACGGGCTTTTTTTATTTTGTTTTTCAGTTGATAATTTCGTTTAGTGTGATTGTATGAGAATGTAAAATGACAAGTTTCTAAACAGAAGAAAGGATAAGCATATACTAAGTCAAGGGATAGGGTGGTGAAGGAAGTGGAAGGCACTCCGTGCTTGATTTTTCTCATGCCAGAGACTGGTTTCACCAAATTTCAGCCTATGAAGATCATTTGGAATTGAACCATTAATACACAAACCAACAGGCACAATGCCTATCTTCAAATATGGCCATCAAAATTGGTTTGCACACGTTTTCATTTTGTGGTTTAATTTAAAAAGTGCAGAAGAAGCCTGCAAGGCTTTTTCCAACTTGCTTTTACACTGAAAATACCAGGAATGTTAGCCTAGTCTCATCTATCCTTATTTGCTGGAGGCATTTCTGAAAAGCTAGAGAACTACTAAAATTTTTCCTCTGCTCTTACCTGAAGAGGTTCATAGAATCATAGGGTTGGAAGGGACCTCATAGATCATCTAGTCCAACCCCCTGCCAGAGGCAGGACCACTCCGACTAAACCATCCCAGTCATGGTTTTGTCCAGCCGGGCCTTAAACACCTCCAAAGATGGAGATTCCACCACCTCCCTTGGCAGCTCATTCCAATGCTTCACCACTCGCCTAGTAAAAAAGTTTTTTCTAATATCCAATCTCGACCTCCCGAACTGCAACTTGAGACCATTGCTCCTTGTTCTGTCCTCTGTTACCACCGAGAACAGTCGAGCTCCATCTTCCTTAGAGCATCCCTTCAAGTAGTTGAAGGTTGCTATCAAATCCCCCCTCAATCTTCTCTTCTGCAGACTAAATAAGCCTAATGCTTTCAGTCTTTCCTCATAGGGCTTGTGCTCCAGCCCTTTAATCATTTTGGTTGCCCTCCTCTGAACTCTCTCTAGCATGTCCCTGTCCTTTTTGTAGTGGGGAGCCCAAAACTGAACACAGTATTCTAGATGTGGCCTCACCAGTGCAGAATAGAGGGGAATGATCACATCCCTTGATCTGCTGGTAATACTTCTTTTGATGCAGCCCAGTATGCCATTGGCCTTTTTGGCAGCAAGAGCACACTGCTGACTCATATCTAGCTTCCCATCCACCATGACCCCCAGGTCCTTTTCTACACTGCTGCTACTTAACTGAATGTTTCCCAGCCTGTAGCAGTGCATGGGGTTTTTCCGTCCCACATGCAGGATTTTACACTTGTCCTTATTGAACTTCATAAGATTTTTATTGGCCCATTGTTCCAATTTATCTAGGTCTCCCTGAATCCTGTCCTTGCCCTCCAACGTGTCTACTGTTCCCCCCAGCTTGGTGTCATCCGCAAACTTACTGAGAGTGCAGTCTGTTCCATCATCCAGATCACTGATGAAAATGTTGAACAGAACTGGCCCCAGGACCGACCCCTGGGGCACACCACTCGTGACTGGTTGCCAGCTAGACATGGAACCATTGATTCCTACACGCTGAAACCATTGATCTAGCCAGTTTTCTATCCACCTTATACTCCACCTATCCAACCCATACTTCCTTAATTTGCCAATGAGAATGCTGTGGGAAACTGTATCAAAAGCCTTACTAAAATCAAGGTATATCACATCAACGTTTCTTCCTGCATCCAGAAAACCAGTCATCTGCTCATAGAAGGAAATGAGATTGGTCAGACATGATTTACCCTTGGTAAATCCATGCTGACTGTTCCTGATCACTTTATTTTCTTCTGAGTGTTTGAGGATGGATTCTTTAAGAATCTGCTCCATAATTTTGCCAGGGATTGAGGTGAGGCTGACTGGTCTATAATTCCCCGGATCCTCCTTTTTCCCTTTCTTGAAAATAGGCACTACATTTGCTTTTTTCCAATCCTCTGGCACCTCCCCTCTTCTCCATGAGTTTTGAAAAATAACGGCCAGCGGTGCTGCTATCTCATTGGCCAATTCCCTCAGCACCCTTGGATGCAGTTCGTCCAGCCCCATGGACTTGTACACATCCAGCTTCTTTAAGCAGTCCCTAAACTGACCTTCCATCACCAAGGGCCTCTCTTCTTCTCTCCAATCTGCCATACCCATGGTAGTGGGCTGGGAGCTGACCCTGCCTGTGAAAACTGAAGCAAAAAAATGATTGAGCACTTCACCTTTTTCTTCATCCTCTGTCACGAGGATGCCTGCCCCATTCAGAAAGGGACCTACACCATCCCTGATCCTCTTCTTGTTATTAACATACTTGTAGAACCCCTTTTTGTTATCCTTTACATCCCTCGCTAGCTGCAGCTCCATTTGTCCTTTGGCTTTTCTGATTTTATCCCTGCAGTCCCTAGCAATATCTTTATATGACTCCTTGGTCATCTGACCAAGCTTCCACTTCCTATAAGCTTCCTTTTTATGTTTAAGCTCAGAGCAGAGCTCTCTGCTAAGCCATTCTGGCTGCCTCACATGTTTATTCTTTCTCCTAATTGGAATGGCAACTTCCTGTGCCCTTAGCAGGGTTTCTTTAAAATATAACCAGCTTTCTTGGACTCCTTTCCCCTTCAGATTAGCTTCCCAAGGGATCTTGCCCATCAGTTCCCTGAGGGACCCAAAATCTGCTCTTTTGAAGTCCAGGGTTTTTGTTTTGCTTCTTTCCTTCCTTCCTTTAATCAGCATCCTGAACTCAACCATGTCATGGTCACTACTGCCTAGCTTGCCATTTACCTCTACCTCCCTGATCAATTCTTCCCTGTTTGTGAGCAGCAGGTCGAGAGGTGCAAGGCCCCTAGTTGGTTCCTCCAGCATTTGTACTAGAAAGTTGTCCCCAACACACTCTAAAAACTTCCTGGATTGCCCATGCACTGCTGTATTGGCCTCCCAGCAGATGTCAGGGTAATCGAAGTCCCCCATGAGCACCAGGGCCTGTGATCTACAAGCTTCCGCTAGTTGTCCATAGAACACCTCATCCACCTCCTGCTTCTGGTCTGGTTGTCTATAGCAGACCCCCACCACAACATCCCCCTTGTTGCATTCCCCTCTCAATGTAACCCACAGACTTTCTACTGGCACGCTTCCACTTCCATAATGGAGCTCTGAGCAGTCATAGAGCTCTTTCACATATAGTGCTACTCCTCCCCCTCTTCTTCCCCGCCTGTCTTTCCTGAACAGTTTATACCCATCCATGGCAGAGCTCCAGTCATGCAGACTATCCCACCACATCTCCGTTATTCCTATGATATCATAGTTCCTTGCCTGCACTAGTACTTCCAATTCTTCCTGTTTATTTCCCAGGCTCCTCGCATTAGTGTATAGGCACCTAAGATACCCGGTCACTTGCCCTACTTTGTCAGTTTGGTTTTCAGTTCTATTACATATACGTCCTTGCATTTTTTCTTGGAGTCCTCCTCCCCCACTCTCCTCATGTGTTGGTGCTTCAGTGGAACATTTAAGACAATTATTTGATTTTCCGCCCCATGTTCCAACTACCTTCTCTTTTATTCCTGGTACTACAGTCCCAACACCCCCCACGTTCCATCCCTTCCCCCCGATCTCCCATATTGCCACTTACCTGTGGGCTTTGGTCTCCTTCCCCCATTGAACCTAGTTTAAAGCCCTCCTCTGCTCCCTCAGGGAACTGATGGGCAGGATCCCTTGGGAAGCTAATCTGAAGGGGAAAGGAGTCCAAGAAAGCTGGTTATATTTTAAAGAAACCCTGCTAAGGGGACAGGAAGTTGCCATTCCAATTAGGAGAAAGAATAAACATGTGAGGCAGCCAGAATGGCTTAGCAGAGGAGGGGTCAAATTTAAAAATTATGTTTTTATAAAACACTGAATAAATACACTTTCCCTTCTCAATTGCTCAGGCTTCACTCTTTTTCTTATGATAAAATCATACCAGGAAAAGAGTAAAACAAGATCTGAACTGGGGGGGGGGGGCGAAAGGGGGGAGTGACATGGGGAGGAGAACTGAAGAGAGGAAAAGAAACAGTTTATGAAGTGGTGAAGACTGAAAAGTTACATTTAAGGAAAAAAGGGGCACTTTTCTCCGTTGCAGGTCACCTGTGTCTTAGCACCCTTAATAACAGTTACAGTTTTACTAATTTCCAAAGGGGCAGCCATGTTAGTCTAGTCCAGCAAAAAAAAAACAAGTCCTGTGGCACTTAAAGACTAACAGATTTATTTTTCACATGAGCTTTCGTGGGAGACACTCCCACTTTGTCAGATGCTTCGAAGATGAGGGAACTTATAGAATGGAATGAAAACAAATGCAAGGGAGTGTAAAACGTAAGGCCTCCCACATGCTTAGTACTTTGTTTTTCTTTTTAATAAACCCATATGCAATCCTAACATGCCATCAACATAATATCTGGATGCCACAAAACAAAAGTCTCCCATATAGGCAGGATTTTTCAAGCTAAAATTAACAGAAAGCATATGCTTTTGACAAAATTGGAAGAAAGGGAGTATGTAAGGGATTTGTGCAAGCAGATCAATCATCTCCTTTTCAGAGCCACTAATAACAAGGGATGTGAGTTACATAGGAGTCAGAGGGAAATCTATCTGTTCATTACTAATGTCAGAGTCACTAGAACACATGAGACAATTCTGAAAGGCTCAGACTTTGGATAGTTGTTAAGTACAAACTTTTAAAATTACAAAGTACGCTTTGATAGCAGTATTCATGCAAGAGCTGACTCCAGTAAAGCCAAAATCCAGAAGAAAGGATTAGTAATTTGAGAACACTTGAGGCTATGTCTACACTAGAAAAAGTTAGGTCAAATTTGTTAATTCAAACTACTACATTTGACTTTAATTTGAACTAAACTTGACCTTATTAAGTCAAAATTAACAGAGTGGACTAAGTCGACTTTAAATTAAGTTGACTTAGTCCACTTCGTTAATTCAAACTAACTGGTTCTTATTAATTCAAATTAAGCTTTCATTAAGTCAAATTAAGGAATTTCTTAATTTGACTTCATGAAAGTCTAATGTAGACAGGGACTAATTTAGTTTGAATTAAGCCTTCTTAATTCGACCTAAATTGCCAGTGTAGACACAGGCATAGTGCTAGAAGCCTTTTTAATTTTTGTTTCCGGTCCCCCATTTCTATATTGCATTCATTTCTTTTTCTATACATAACTCCAGCACACCTAAACCCACAGACACAGTTTACTTCTCTTTTTGGGCAAAGGAAAAGGAATGCCACAGAATGCCTGGAACACAATACACTGTCATTCTCCTATGATGAAGATGATAACAGAATACAAACTGCCTGCTTAGATACTATACCATTTGTTAGTGAGATCTGCCAGGTCACTTCCTCCACATCTTTTATCAAATAGCATAAAAGGCAGAGTGGGGAGGGAACCTCTTATGAGAGGACAATCATTGGGATAGACTAAGGCCAAAAGAGTCCATCATGATCCCTCTGGTCTGATCTCCTGTACATGGCAAGCCAGAGTACCTCAACCCACATACTCCTCGCCCAGTCCCTGGCATGGGAGTGGGGGGCAGCGATGTGGCCCCATGAGGCCCTGGGCAGCTGCCCCTCTTGCCCTACCTAGGGACAGCCCTGACTCCAGTAGTACATCCTTAAACTCTGGGTCAGTAATGGACATCCGCAAATCTTGATTTAAAGACTTCAAGCCCAGGTCTACACTGCAGGCACTTTTCAGCAGCAGACAAAGGAGGTACAATAACTTGTATATCTCTCTTCTGCTGCCTAACACCTATTCATCATAGTGTCTTCAGGGTGGTGAGTTGATGGAAAATGCACTCCTGTCAAGTTAGCACTATGCTACTTGAGGGTGTGGTCTTCAGGAATCAATTTCCCAAAACAACTAAGCAGGTCTGTGAAGACCTGCAAATCCACTAAGTCAATGGCAAAAGTATATCTGACAGCAGTGAATTTGCCACCATCAGTGAAGACCAGCCCAAAGCTGCAGAGTATCTACATTTACTCCAATGCAAACCAGCAAATGATACATGCTGTAGAGGAAAATGAAAGAAGCCCGAAGTCTCCATGAATCTGGCCCAGGGGAAGAATCCTTCCTGATACCTAATATAGCTATTTGTTAGACACTGAGCACATGGGCAAGACTCATCAGCCAGACAATGGTGACAGAATTCTAACTAGTAACTCAAAGCCCTCCCACTCTAATGTCCCATCTCCAGCTGTTGGAAATTTCTTTAATGCATATGCTAGTTAAGAACATTTCTGAGTATTTGCGAACATTTCCTTGCACTCCTAAGCATGTATTTCAAAAGATGGGAGCTGTTATTTTAAAGGACCTTTGGAAATTCTCTCAGTTCCAACTGGATAAAGTTGGTTATGGAATACAAAAGAATGACTTTTATCCAGCTAGAACCTAAACCCTAACCCTGCAGACTAAGCCAATAGCACAACATCATTTTACATTTTGGAAGGTTTATCTTCACATCCACAGGTGTGGGTGAGGTTTCTATTAATCCTATTATTAGCAGCTCATTTTCTGTAGAAATTCTCCATTTCCTTAACCAGAGTCAGATTCCACCTTGCCAAGGCCAAGCACATTCCCCAAGCTCTGTAGTGAAGTATACATAGGTAAATAATTAAGCACTATCACTTCATTTTAAAAAGATTACCTTCACGTACAAAGCAGCAATTGTTTACTCAGAACAAAAATCAAGATTAGATATTTGAACTTTCAAGTGAAGAAAAAAGTAGGTCTACTTTAGGGAACAACAGTCTTCAACATAGAAAATATTTCCACTTTTTAAAAATGAACCTATTAAAAGTAAGTAGCTGAGTCTGCTCACTCTGGAAGCTTAATAGGCATAAAGCTTAATTAACAAAACTGAAATTTAATTTTACTCTCTTGGACTCATATTGTACTTTCATGCTATCACAGATGGAGTATGGTCGTGGCTAAAATGCAAGTGTTGTTCACCCAAACTTGCACCCAATTCAAAATAGTCAGATAACTTTTCCCATTTCTAGTTCCTAGCCGACACTAAGGTCGGAATTCCTGAAACACCACAGAAAAGGTTGTTCCCAGTGCCTTTCTGACCAAATGCATCAGAAACATTATGATTTGTTGTTATGGGATTGGCAATCCAATTATTAATGTGCAGTTGACGGATTTTTGCAATCAAGTACTATTTATCTAACATAAGAGGAGACTTCAGATAGATAATACTCAATTGTTCTACAGTGCTTTCCTTCCAGGCTCTCTGCATGGTGTCAGGAGAGTGTCAAGTCCTAGACTGTGAGCCAGGGAACCTGGGTTTTGGTCCTGTTTTTGCTTCTAAATAACTTGTGTAATCTCGGCCAGGTCACTTCACCTTTCTGTGCCTTCATTCTTTGTATCACAGAATTAAAAAGTTAACTTTCTGGAGCTCAGACTGCCGCTCACTATCTTTGAATTTCGCCTACCACAATAAGACCCTAATTTCAGTGGGGGACTGGCACTTCTTTATACAAATTCATAGAGCCCAACAGATTGGAGAATGGCTGGGCTGGGGCGAGGGGCTGACAAACGAACAAAAGCTTACTTTACTCAGTTTTCCTGTCCCTTTCTTCCAGCAGCAGATTTGATGTCACAAAGTACAATGAATCAAGTTCTACAAAATCAAAGAAAATGAAGTTTTACCACAAAAAGGCAGCAGAGAGAAGTACAGATCGAGTTTCAAATGGGTTCCAAAAACCTTATTTCCAATCTAGATATGTTGAAAGGTTTTTAGCTGCAAGTAACCTCCACTGTCAGAGGTACCATGTAGCACTAGGACTAAACTAATATCCATTCACTGTTAAGGCTTGTTTTCATTACAAAATTTTACTCTGTAAATTGTGTTTAGAACCCCATTACCTAAGATATTTGATCATACTTAGCTGACAAATCGATGAGTGTTGACCTGCCACTGGCCACTGTCAAAAGGCAAGATACTAGATTAGATGCAATGCAGCCAGCTTCTACATTCCAGGTCACACTTGCTCTGAATTTTTAAATCTACTGTTAGCTAACCCCTAAATTCTTTGTCACCCACAACCCTCCACCCCACTTTAAAAAAAAATAACTAGTATTTCTCCCCAACAACAAACCTCTGAAAATCCAGGACATCTGAAACTATTATTAGGAAAGCCCTCCAGATGACATCTGATGGTGGGGAATATAAAATATTTATCTAGAGACACAAGATTTCTTTGTTATAGTCTTTCTCCTGGGGAGAGAAAACAGGAGCTGGCACGTTTTACCTGGTGCATTAAGATAAAGAAACTTCCTGTTAAATGTCTTTTCATAACTCTAGAGCAGGGGTGGACAAAATTGGCTCACACCTAGGCTACAGCAATTTTACTTTTGGTCACCAGAAAGCACTCCTCTATTACGTTTCTCCCATGGACCTAGGTGACAGGCTACTAAAACTGGTTGCCATGGTGACCGGAAACAGTTGTCAAGACCTGTGCCACAGTGCCACAACATTTCCATTCTGTCTGGCAAGCTGCTTAACCTGGCATTAGCAAATATTTAAATTTGACAGTTACATCTTTATAGTTGCTTAATTAGTATTTGCCACACATACACGCACATATGCCCATTGAATATGCCAATGACAAAGCACAGATGGACAAATTCCAACCATTGACATTAACCAAAGAGCCAGGACTCCTGTTTTAGATGCAGAACAATTGCTTCACTTCCTCGTTAAAGAATTAAAAGTTGTGCCTTTCATTCCTAAGTTTATGATTTCAGAAAAAGCTTTGAAAGTAAAAAACCAGCTGATTTCAGTTGATGTTTATCTTTTCCTTCTGTGAGTAATAGGCACCCAACAAATTAAAATAACATTTCATAAAAAGGGAGAAGTTGCACACTCAACACCTTTATTAAACAAAATGTCATTCTCTCTCCAGAGCTCAAATTTGTTCTGATTAATTCTGTATGCCCTTTAACATAACCAGGCTGCATTACTGTCTAGACTTTTGGATCATTCTGTTCTCTTCTTTATTAAAAAAAATATCCTTGGCTTCACTACTCAACTTCCAAAATTATTTTGACCCACCCCCCTCCAATATCTTCTCCAGCTGCACAAACAGACCTATAATAAATTGGCTTATTCCATCTGCAGGGCCCTTTTACTATTTCTAAAGTGGCCTCAAATTCCTTTAAAATAACAATGATGCTAATTTTCACTAGTGTTCATATTACATCATTGTGGCAAATCCCAAAAGGCCATGGCTTCCTTGCAAATCAAACACCACTTAGATCAGTCTCCACCTCGGTTCTCAAGGTGGTCTACCTTGCATCCATCAATGGCAATCTCCCATCACCAAAATATCTGGCTCTCATGTGATCCCTGGCCAAACAATGGAATTTCTTCATAAACTTATATCAGGTCTCAGTAGTCTAGAGGACATTCTCATAATACATCCATACCAACAAAGTTGTTGAAACAAAGCCAGTGCTAATAGAGACAGTTGCTAGGTTCAGCCTCTAATATCCTCATTTCTGCTATGGGATTTCTGTATCTGTACATATTTCAAGTCCACTAATTTTTTCAACAAGTTGTAGCCAATCCTTCACAGCAAGATGAGGTTTAAAAAAAAATGCTAACAAACCTCAAACTCTCTTTTTGTACTAAAAATAATAAAAATTCAAATTTCAGCTCTACTAATGCAACAAGCGCTTCAGAAATTTCCTACTATTCAAGATAAAATGAACTGACAATTTATGCTTACATGATGTCTGTATTTTGTCTAAAAGCTACATTAAGCTGTCACACATGATTAAAATCTGTGCCAAATCATTACAGAAACAAACCATCCTATCATTCCTGCTGACCCAGGCTGATAGATGAGATCAGCACTTAAACTCAAAGGCATTAAATGCACACAAGTATTTACCATACAACTAATCAAAAACAAAACAAACAAAACACTTAATTAAGGGCCTAATCTAATTCCATGTGTCTCTGAAAGTATTTGAACTGACATTAGAGGGAACTGGATCAGCCTTTGTATCACAATCCAAAATACAGGTGTTCACACTTTTCATGAATAAAGCTAAATTACATTTTTAATCAAGGACAATGAGCAAAGGCAATAGAATTAAGATAATATACTAGACACAATCCACAGCAGCCCTCTGAAGGAAGTCAAAAGAATTTATGCACGAATATGAAGCAAGACAGACCTTTATGATGTCACTATCTTTTAATATTCTGTCCTTTCTGTCCCTGGTGTGACAAATTACAGTACAGTGGTTCTCAAATTACAGGCTACTTGCAGCCCAATGACCACACAGCTGCAGCCCATGTGACATCCTCCGGATCTGTGTGTGTGTGTATATTTGTGTGGATGCAACCCACATAAAAAACAAAGAGCTGCATATGCAGCCCACAGTGGTTAATAGATTGAGAACTATCTGTGCACATGAGTTAAGCATACTGCTATATCTGCATTCTATGTGGGACTGCCCACCCGAATGTCAGAAAATCAGGCCTTAGACTATGTTACATTTAACCCACTGAGATGAATGGGGCCAATTTAAACCTCTTTCACAGCCTGAAAGGTCAGCTTTAGCCAATGCTATGTCTGGCACATTTGAAAAGATTGTTGGTCGGTTGGTTTTTTTTGTGTTTGTTTTTAAAGGTCTATCACAGAACTTTGCTTCAGAATCAGAGCTTTCATTTTTAAAGAAGCTTCTAGCCCTCATATAACACTTGACTCATTTTTCCGAGTTAGCTAATTTAGTGTGGTCTTACTCAAACAATAGCTTTGGCAGCTCTGTCCACTCAACTCAATGAGGATGTTTTTCTAAGAGATACGTGGTAGTTCAAACAAACAGAAATAAATTCAAGGAAATCCTCTCACCTGCATTAAATTTTACAAGATCAATCATAAGCATTTCCAGTCTTATAATCAATGCACTGACAGTCCAAATGCCAATAACGTTAACAATTTCAGTGCTAATTGTTTTAGCAGATACACACAATCAACTTGCCAACGCCACAATCCAAACACTCTCCCACACTCCATTGGTTTTGAGAAAGTCCCAAATTTTCTCAAGCCAACTGCCAAAGCATCTGGTTTCCCCCAACTTCTGTGATGTAGTTAGGCCTTCTCAACATGAGACTGTGCAATGCCAAAAACAGGAGGACAACCTTAAACGTTAATTTAAGATCAAAACAATGACATTACAAGAGCTATCATGATATATTGTTTTCATATTTAAGTAAATTTTTACTACCACATTCAACTAATGAGAGAAAAAAATGCTTTCAAATCTGCCTAGTCAGCATATGATTTACAAATTATAAACTATTATTATCAGATCTAACACTCAGTATGGTCTTCAGTGATACCAGGTAACAGCCTACAGAGAATGTAGCATTGTTTTAGCTGTGGTGCTCCCAGGACATTGGAAAGACAAGATGGGAAAGGTAATGCTTTTAGTGGACCAACTTCTGTTGGTAAGATCCCACTTGTCATTCTCTGGAGAATTTACCAGTTATAGTGAACACGGTCATTTGCAGAAAACCAGCAAGAGACATAACTAATTGCAAACAAGAAAAATCCATTCTGCTACCACAATATACAAGAGAAGTGCTGAAAAACAAAGAATTCAATCTTCCATGTAATTGCTTTACATCTAGATTATACATACAAAAAATATTTTTGTTACATTTGATAAGTGAAAACTTTAATCTAGTGCTTGGCCAAAACCAGCAGTAATTTACAGGATTTCAAACCTCTCTCTCATATGCGTGTGCGTGCGTGCATATATTTAAAAATGTATTTTAGCGAACAATATATACATCAGATTTAGACTCAGTAATGGTCTGCCATCAACTCTTTGTGAATTGCAGGAGGATTTTTTTTAAACCTTGTAAAAGGAAATAATAACTGTTATTCTTTCTCAGATTTCTCATAGAAGAATGCTGTAAGCCAGAGGTAGAAGGGGAGGAGGAGAAATCACAATTCCTTAAATATTTCTCTATTGCAACAAGGCTCAGCACCAGGGTGACACTGAACTTTATTCACTCTTCACTGAATTACTTAAATTTAAAATAAGTTTCTCCAAAGATCAGTTAATCTCCCCCCACAAAATAAATAAATAAATAAATCAGATTTAACTAAAGCTCTGTCTCTTCAGTCACCTATCTCTGCCCTTAGCCCATAGTCCATCAAAAGCAGGCACTTGAAATGCCATCCGTGCTTAATGTGAACTATGTGAAGTATTAGTGATTCACTTTACATTGATCACTCTGTTTTTCATGTATGTTCCATATTAATTACTACATTGGTATTTTAGTTAGCCCAGACCTTCAGTGACTTTTTTCATTGTTGTTGCCAATACAAAAGGGGCAGCCCTCACATATAAGCCAAGATTTTTGTGCCTGAAAATCCCCTTTAAGAAGGGCACTCATCGTACATGGGGGTCATAGCGTGGAAAGCAGCCCCAGCCCAGGAGTTTTTAAAACTCCTGCCCTGAGCATGCTCGGGGGCAGCCGGGGCAGGGACAAGGGGCTGGAGAACAAGACCCAGCCTCTGTCTAGCCGCCGGAGCAGCCATATTGCGTACTCAGCACAGGTAGGGCTTAAAGCAAGGGGAATGAGCCCCAGCCTCTGCCTAGCCACCAGAGTGGCCAGGGAACCTGGGTGTTAGGGAGGGGGTTGGGGATATTAGGAGAAGTGGCAGCAGGGCCCAGGGGTTTGGGAGGGTGTCAGGGACTGCTGCGGAAGCCACGGCAGTTCCTGGGTGTTTGGAAGGGTGTCAGGGAGTGTGGGGAAGCCAGTAGCGCAGAGGGGGGTTAGAGGCCCAAGGCCCTAAAGTGACCTCGGCTTATGCAAAGGTCACCCATTTTTTTCCTGTTTTGGGGGCTCAGAACTGAGGATCAGCTCATCCACAACTATACATGGTAGTTCAGTAGAATAAATAAGCAGACCTGTGGCACTTAAAGACTAACAAATTTATTTATTGTATGAGCTTTGTGGGAGAAAATCCCACCTCATCAGATGCTTTGAAGATGGGGGAACTTACAGAATGAGAGGAAATAAATGTAGGGAAGTGTAAGTCTTGGGATCAGGTTACACTGTAACAGCACATCAAAGCCTTTGTAAAGATATTAGTCTTTAAGTGACACAGGACTCCTTGTTTATTATTACTGTTCATTTTTTAAAAAATTGGGGGGGGGGGAATCACATGCTGGCTTTATCTCCCACGTTATATATTTTGCTTTGTTTCACTTTGATTTCTCATTTGGTTAAGTGAATGTAAGTAGAGAAGAAAATAAATATTTAGAAGAATTCAAATATCACCCTGGTACCAAGACATCTATATCACCCAGGGGCATCGCTGGCACCTGGCACATGGGGCCTGTGCCCCGGGTCCTGGCGGGACTCCTGCCTCTCCCAGTTTCTGGCCAGAGATCCGGGACCTGGCTGCCCACAGCGGCAGCCGCCGCTTCGGGCCCCTTCCTAGGCCTGGAGGCCCCACAGCCGGGGCTGCTGCTCCCTGCCCTGTCCCCGGCCGGGGGCATGGCCTGCGGTCAGGGGGCAAGGCCTGGGCTAATGCCCCGGGTCCTTCCCCGGGGCAGCGACGCTCCTGGTATCACCTATTATCCTCTCTCTTTAGAAGAAATGCACTTATCAAACACCAATGTACAGCAGCCCTAAAGCAGGGGTCTCAAACATGCAGCCTGCATGCAGCCCTAAGAGCTATTTCCTGCGGCCCATGACAACACATTCATTACTGATATTTGCGATATCATTGTATGAAAAGGTTTCAGCAGTACAGCCCTTGGGCTAACTACTAGTCCTCATGCGGCCCTCATGGTGATTTGAGTTTGAGACCCCTGCCCTAAAGTTTCAGACTCCTGCTCTAATTACACAGGATGTTCTGGCAAATCTTCCATACAACATATTACTGTATGTCAGTCTTAAAACACAAAATGCCATTGATACAGGCAGAAGCATGTGACGTATTTCATCGGGACTTTGCATATTACTTTAGCAGTAAGACACAATAGGCAGTGCTTTTCTTGGCCATTGTAACAGGCTAGTGTTGGAGTTATGATGCTGCTCAAAGTTGTTTTATGTTCCAGAAATGAAATAATCTCCCTAAAATGTCTAGTGTATCCTCCTAATAGTAAACAGAATTAGTGCAGAAAACAAATGTTTACTGGGCTTTAAGACTGTCAATGTCAGATCACACAGTCAAAGTGCCAACAGTTTTGAATCTATTTTGATATCACTGGGGTGTATGTGACATGGCTTTAGATCTAGCCACAAGTGGAGATCTCCAACTGTCAGTGCCATGCTAGTGTCTATGCCTAGCAACTACACAGATCTGGCACTTAACTGTCACTTTCCACCCTCCACCCCCCACAACCCAAAAAAACAACAAACTCAGGTTAAAGCTCCTCACATATACATCTTTAAATGTCAACGAATAACTCAGGTTAACCCCTTATATTATTTACACTACATTCTGCAAGAGAAGAACATCTGTGCTTTGGCTGACAACTTGTACACTAACTCTGAGTTTGATAAGGATGTATAAAAATGAAGAATTGTAACATTATAATACATAATTTTATAATGAAAACACAGGTGACTTCACCTGCAGTAGTTCTAGCAGGAACTCTTACAATAAATCAAATCTGTCATAGAATGAATGACATATTTGATTAAAGAGCTTTCCCAAGCTATCTAAAAAGCTTCACACATCTATCTGCCTGTTCTCAAATGCAGAAAGTTTTCTTTTAATCTTCAAAAATAAATGTGTTCCATGGGTAGGGATCATCAGAGACAGATTTGCATCCAATCAATATAAAAGATGAACTGGGATCAAACTCTAATACCATTATTCCTATTGGGTTGCACCTTGCTCCACATAAACCCCTTGATTTCAGTGGGATTGTTCATGGAGTAAGGAATCTAGCCCAATTATTTTTACAGAAAAGGACATACTAAATGAGTTTAGCATGTCCTCAAAAGAGACATTTTAAACCAAAAAAATCATGCAACAAACTCTGTAAACAACAAAAGGGACAGCCATGTTATTCTAGTTCAGTAAAACAAACAGGAGTCCTGTGGCATTTAAAGACTAACAAATATATTTATTGCATGAGCTTTTGTGGGAGAAAATCCCACTTTGTTGGGAGGAGTGCTTGCATTGCAAAGCACCCCACCAGAGTAAAACATGGAACAAAAGTTTTAAGCAAGTTGTGCTGTCAAATTTGTAGTGGAAACTGTCAACACTAGAGTTCACAATTATTCTTTAATATGCACATTGCTTCAATCAAGTGTTTTTGAGATCCTATTGAAAATTACGCCGAGTTCCAAAGGGGCAGCCATGTTAGTCTAGTTCAGCAAAAGAAGCAAGGAGTCCTGCGGCACTTATAGACGAACAAATGTATTTATCATATGAGCTTTCGTGGGAGAAAATCCCACTTCATCAGACGCTTTGAAGATGGGATCAGTTACAGTATGACCTGATCCCATGTCTTACACTCCCCTGCATTTATTTGCTTCCCATTCTGTATGTTCCCCCATCTTCAAAACATCTGCCGAAGTAGGATTTTCTCCCAGGAACGGTCATGTAATAAATAAATCTGTCAGTCTTTAAGTGCCACAGGACTGGCAACTTCTTTTATTGAAAATTACGCTCCTTCTATGCCAACAGTCAAACTGTTTCATCAATCCCCACCACTCACAAGTGAGAAGGCGTGGACAGGACTCAAATGAAAAAAATGGAGCAACACACTGATGGTAGCGCAGTGATTTTGTTAGTAGGTGAAAGCCAGATATTCACCAAGGCTAGCTACGTGAAACAGCGGCCCTTCGTCCCCCCACCCCGCAAACACAGACACCCCCCGAGCGAGCGGGCCCCTCTCGCTGCGGGGCCGGGGCCGCCCTATTGTTCGCTGTTAGCCGACACGACGCAGCGCTACGCGCCCCGCGCCGGCTTTGTGCATTGCCATGTGCCCCCCTGGGGCGGCCGGCAAGCCACGGAGGGGCAGGCAGGGGCCGCCACCCCCCGACAGACCTTCGCAAAGCGCTGCCCAGAGGCTCGGTGAGAGCCCGGCTGGGGGCAGCCCCGACTCGTCTGACAGACCCACCCCCGCGGGTCCGTCCGTCCGTCCGTCCGGGGGTCCGCACCGCAGCCAGCCCAGCCCAGCCCGGCGGGGGAGAGGGGCGGCGCCGGCACCTCCCTAGGGACGCGCAGCCGACTCGGACTCGGACCCGCCCCGCCCCGGGACGCGACCCGCCGGGTCCCCACGGCTCCTTCCCGCCCCCGGAGGCCTCCCGCGGGAGGGGCTGAATGGCTGCCGGGAGCCGGCACCGGCCCCAGCTGCCGCCCCGCCCGGGGCGCCGAGCGGATGGAGGGACGGAGGGCGGGCGGCTGCAGCCCCCGCGGCCCCGGCCAGCGGCCACCCAGCCCCGGAAGGGGAGAGACCCGGCGCCGCCCCC